>CAODLS010564368.1:0-11225 GCA_948243855.1 Flueggea neowawraea | reverse complement strand
AAGGCAGCCTGTGCAAGTTCCACATATCTGTTGTACCTCTTTCCGGGTACTGCTTCATGAAGCTGAACTAGTATCCATAATGTATAGAGTTGCCAGCAGTATGCTATTGTTAATGCTAGGATTCCCCAGCTCCTGAAAGACAATACATAGTTGAATCATGACACCAACTTTCAAATTTTCTTCTTCTTTTTCTATCACATATTGCTTCATTTTTTATATCACATCTGTAAAATTCTTATTTCTGTCAGAGATATATTGCAGATCCGAATAATCCCAGACTATTTGGTCCCCCAGTTCGTATAGAGCAACAGCCAATTGGGAGTCTGAAATTTGTGAATTCTTCCATTATACAAGAAATCACTACGCCAATTATAATAATGAATATTGGATCTGTGTATCTTTTCTTTAAACAATTTTGAGCAGTCCACAAGCAGCAAACTTTAACTTTAAACTTTTTCATTTTTTAATTTCTATTGATTATATATACGAGTCTTGAGCATTGGATTCTGTTAGATTTCTCACTGTAAGACGTGAAAATTTAAGCATATAATTTGAAAAGAAAAGGCATATCTTTTGTTCAAAGTTAATTATAAAGTTGAGTGTAACATATGTAAATGTCAAAAGTAAGGTCAACATAATCTGGCAAATCTTTACTTTCTGAGTAGACATAGAGAAACATGAGCAGAGCATACATAATGATTCAGAAATGAATAAACAGATAAACCAAGCAATAATCAACTGCAAAATGGGCCCTCAATCCAGAGAAGCAACAAAGTAGCGAGGGCACCAAGGGCTTGTAAAAGCAAAAGATGATCAAGCCACTTACTACATCAAGAGCTACTTTAATTTATCTTTCCATTGCAAAACCAAAACTATGATAAATTTTTGATAAAGACGGTAACACTAACATCACCTTTAGACCCACACACCATAAAACTTGATCAAATTCTTCTGATTACGATGTGAATCTACTCCACACTACTGCAGTCACCTTTTTTTTTTCTTCATTAATTTATATATTAAAAAATACTGAAAAAATAAAAATCATCTGATTGTATTACTCCTATTCACACCCAAGCAATGTTACAGATTAAATTTTGACAAGACAATGATAAGAAAAATTCCTTCTTGAAGCATATTGTGGTTAATGTAGCAACTGAAGCACAAAGGGAAACAAAATCATAAACCAAAAAAGAGAAGAAGAAAAGAAAGAGGACGTTAATATACCAGCCAAGGAAAGTGAAAGCAACAGGCAAAATCAGAGCTTGGAAGCCAACACCAGCATTAAGGTTATGAAATGCAGCGTAATGAGCATTCCCATTACGAGACTCAGTGATGGGAAGCCAAGCATCTTGTGGGTTCAGCTTAGTTAAATGGCCTACTTCCTCTAAATAGCCCTTCATGTTAATCAAAACCCTCTTCATAGGTGTTCCTATGGGGCTCAAGAACCTCGGTGATATAAACGACGTCGGAGTCCACGCATTTGACGACTTCGCCTCCTTCGACGCAGGCCTAGGCGACCTCTGCCCCGATGGCGTGTTTATCTCAGGCGTAGACGCTCTTGGCGTAGCCGGAATAGATATCAGCTCCGTCTCCGGCCTCTCCTCCATCACTTCTCTCGAAACTTGAAGTAGTAGTAAAAGTGATAATAATGGAGTTCGTTTCTGTCTGTTTAGGTTTTCGTCGGCTTCTTCAGGAAGAGGAGTGTGACTGGTGCGGCAGTGTGTGCATGAGAGTTTGGGAACTTTTGATCACAGCCGTTGATCTTGATGGTAGCCTGAAGAACCAGTGGTGAGGTTGACTGCTACTGAGTTTTATTGATGGGTTCTGTGAACATTACGTGTTGTGTTGGTGACTTTTATATGGGCGAGGTTGTGGTTCCGTGTGATAGGGTGTGGGATTACATGGTGGGGTTGCGAGTCAAAGAACAGATCAATCATGTCAATCAGGTGATTATGTTAGGATGCAATATCATTTTCGAGTGGGTCCGGTTCTCGAAATCCCGGTGGCAGTGATCGGCGACAAGGTTTTAGAACGCTCGTGCAGTAAAATGCCCCGTTAGGGTGGTCCCATGGCCATCGAGAACAGCGTGGTGGTAGCTTTGAAAAAAGTGGGATTTCTACAAACAAGATGTCAGGTTTTACCAACACAACCACGTGCCGTTACTGGCATGGGTTGCCTCCTCAGTCTGTCTGTCTCGTATGACTCTCTTGAGTTTTGGTATGTATTCTTGTTGTTTGTAGTGATAATTAGACTGGTAATTGGAGAAGAGCATGCAAAGATTAATGATATTTATGTGTGTCATTCTAGGATGATTGTTGTTATTAATTGTTGTTGATTTATGAAGAAGCAAAGTGGACCAGACCATATTTAGACGCCGAAAGTTGAATTGATTCACCTATTACCCATTTGAGGTGTAAACAATGTTCACTAAAAACATGCATGGGGCCTTCCAATCTGCCCTTCCAATCTGCCTTATTGTCTTCACCAGACCATTTCAGTGACGCCAAATCACAATTTTATTACAAAAATAAATATTAATTTTTTTTTGTGCAAAATAAATATTGAATTTAATCCACTATAAAAAATGCCATAAAAAATAAATACAATCTAAAAAATATCATTTTTGTGAGAAATCACTATTTTTTTGCTAAATATTAATTTTTTAGCGAAACAATAATTTTCCAAATTTTTTTTCTAAAAGATCTACAATAATTTGCAAAGATTTGCAGAAGTATAAAAAAGAGAGTTTATAATTTTTTTTGTAAGAATTTTCATTTAATAATTTTTTAGTATAATATTTTTAAAAAAATAAATTAAATTATTTATATATATATATATATTTAATGTACTTAATATTTATAAATTTTAATTTATTTAATAATAATTAATTTAATATATAAAAATCTAAAAAAAATTTTGTGTAAGTTATAGTCTATAAAAGTATACAAAAAGGTTTCCAAAGCTGTACAAAGCTGTTTTTTTACAAAATAAATGTCTACTTCACAAAATTCACCAAAACTAAGGACCTAAACGTAAAAACACTAGCGGTTAGGGGTTGGCAAGTGAAAATGACGACGCCTTCTCAACAAAATATGGTTTCTGTCGTGCTCATTAATCAGCACAAATCAAGCAAACCCTAGTTGGTTTTGTAGTTTCTGACAAATTTGAAGACTCTTTGGCATAATTTTGCAAAAAAATTAGAATCGAGAGGTGCTAGGGTTAGCTCCGTTGTCACCTCGTCCAACTGTAATCGTTGTCACCTCCTACAACAACAGAAACCAACGCCGCCTACTTAGCCAAATGAAATAGCCGCCGCCTTATCCGTCGGCGATGCCATCCGTCGTTTGATCGACGTCGACGCTCACCTCCTCTTTCTCAATAACTGCCGATGAGAAAACAGATCTGGAGCAAATAGATCTGACTGAGCAAACCGATTTGGAGTAGAAAGCGAATCCGAAAGCGATGAGAGAAGAAATCGAGACGGAGAAGAAACAGATCCCTGACGACAGAAGAAAGCGAAGCCAAGAGCGACGAGGAGAGAGAAACCGAGACGAAGAGCAAACAGATCTCCAACGATGGGGTGGTGAGGGGGAAGAGAAAGAGAGCGATGGAGGAAGAGAGGAGAGAGAAGAAGAGATGGGTGAGTTGGCAGAGAAAGAGAGAGCGAGGAGTGAGGAGAGAATAGGCATAGAGAGAGAAAAAAATATGAGAAAATGATTAGAGAAATTGAGTTTTTATTTGATTAAATTTGATATTTTTTAAATTTTATTTTTAAAAATTAATTTTTTTTAAAAAATAGTATATAAAAAATTCAATTTAAAAATATTTTATTGAAATAATTATTAAATTATGGGTGATTTTTGTCAAAATTTTAATTTTAATTATGATATTGTACAAATAAGCTGCTAATGTTTTCCATACGTGCATGATTGAGCTTGAATAGTTGATTGTGCTCATGTCTAGACTCCTAGGATTCACACAAGTTGGGCTAAACTTAAGAACTTCATTGGCACGATGTCCTGATTAGCCCAATCATTGTTGACCTATCCTTGTTCGGGTCAAGGAGTGCGGAGCCCAGGCCTTTATCACATAAATGGGTTGCAAACTCAGTTTTGATCCACAATAACAAATTTCTTCTTTCTGTGCCTACGACTAAAAAGGTGTTTAGTTCGTGATTTTGGGATGAGAATTCGAGTGGGACCGATTCCCATGAAATGTGTTTGGTTCACAATTTTTTTATTCCGATTTCCATTTCATAAGGAATCAAATTTTCCTCTAATGCTGTAAACTGGCTGCAAAGAAATCTCTCTATTAATCAGATAGCTATTGCCTTATAATCACTTGCCTTTCTTTTTCTTTTTCAAATGTCTCTATCATTCATCTCTTGACTCTTTACAACTCTTTTTTTAAGAATAAATACTCTCCTCTCTTTTCTTTTTTTTGTTAAAACAATTTGTCTCATGATAACTTTGACAAATTACATAATAATTTTATGATATCTTATTTTATTATTATTAAATTCTGAAATGACTATATAAATTTTATATTTGATTCCGCTTCCATTACACATATAAACCAAACAGTCAATTTTAATTATTGAATTCCTATTCTGAATTAAACGAAACAGTTATGACATGAATCATTTTTATTTCAATTGCTCATTCTTTTATAATTGATTCTAATTTTGGATGCATTTTTTAATGAGAACGACCCTAAGTTTTTTATGGCAATGGAACTAAGTTTGACTATATGGGTGAAGTATATTTCCAGTGATTTAATTATTGGATGGTGGGCAAAGTTTTAAATCTGATTATATGAACTAGCTGGATATCCCAACCAACGCATCCTCCTTTGACTGGGTTATGTCTCTGGATATCAAATTATCCATCTAGAAGAGCTACATGTCTTTTCCTGTCACACTATCACTCAATAGTAATATTCCTTGAATCTGTTGACTAGTACTAAACTAGCAAAATATGTTGCTCGTCAGAAGTTTTTAGTAATCCTCTTCACCTTAATAACTAAGCTACATGATGTGGGACATGCCTCTAATACTACTTAGATTTAATTCTGTTGAGATGTTCGCTTTGATTTTTACATTCATACAGTATTACCTTTAATAAAAGGATACTTGTAAATTATTTTGGCGTTGTAATCGACATGGGATTCATAACACATCACTATTATACTCAATCAAACTATCTTCTTAAAAGAGTTATAAATTGCAGTGAAATCATAATTCTTTATTTCAATTAAATAAAATTTGTATGTAGTATACCAACAAGTTATTGAATCGGTAGTTAATACACTAATATTAGATGGATTACCTTTTCAAAACCGCAAATATTAGAGCAGAATCATTTGGACAGGCCATTCCTTGATCAGCTTTCATGGCACCAAAATGTTCAGCAGTAACAGTATATTATAATATCATAGACGTGTTCTTCGACAACCACAAGCATGACCAGTTGACCACCCAACCCTTTGGCTCAGTGATGTATGCGCTCTCGTCATTCACTCATTTGCCGCATCATTCTCCACCGCATTTGTTTATTGGACTAGCATAGACGAATTTTCATTTGACTTTATTTGTAAATAAATTAAAATGAAATAAAATGTACAAGAATCTGTATTTAATGAACCAAACAGACCGTAAATCCTTGTGCGATTTGCGACGCCACTCTTTCGGGTGATGATTTGGTGCTCGGGTATTACTACACGTGGAATGTTAATAGCAGGGGTATTTGTGTCTTTTGACAATGCAGCCTCCACACTCTCCGGGCTTGAACAAGGAAAGTTGCAAGAAGACCAACAGTGGGTCATAGTGAGCCCAAGTCAAACAAATTAGTTGAATGTACCACCACCAAATACCCTCCAAGTTGTTACGATTTACTATCGTCCGCATGGCCTAGTGACCAGTGCGCACCCATCTTTCATTGCCCCAAAATGTGGTGGACAATTAACGGAAATGAGATTAAAAAAAAATTATTATCAGCTCATTTACAATATGGATTATGAATGAGTGCGCATTATATATGAACCACCGATAAATTGCAATTGAAAATTCACAAAATTAATAAATTGTATAATAAAAAATAAAATTACCATATTTTTTTTAAATTTGAATGTACTAAAAATAATAATATACTATGTGAATAGATATGCGTATTCAATATACATTCTAAATTTGTAGTCTAGTCTAAGTGGTAAAGGAGACTCTTGAAATCTTGACGTCCCGGTTCGAAACTCACCGGATTTAGGTGGTGAGAATAGACATAGAACTATGCAATAGTTAAAAAAAAAAAAACCATATTGCCGGCATCAATTAATATCATGTTAGTTTGTTATAGCCCCCAAAAGCACAGGTATTTCCGTAAATATTCCACAAAACCAATACCTCTTCACTACTCACACACAGCCGCCGTGTATTAAACCCCACACGCTCCCACATCTCAGCGTTTTCCTCTTTCCTACCCAAACCCGTCTCTCTGCCCCTCCTGAGCCTCTCCACTATTCGCCCACAGGAGCTCAGGAGCTCCCAATAACCCAAACCCTAACTCGTTCAATTGATTCAAAAAATTTGATTCACTTCCAATTTTGTACCTGACTTCTAACAAAACCCCCCAATTCAACCCTCCCTTCCCCAACTCACTGATTGGTTTATCAGAAATGGCGTTTCTTCCCTTCTAGGCTCGCCTAGATCCACCCTCGTTTTATCCGAAGCAACTATTTACCACATCTTTATCGTTCTCCTAACATTTGTAGTTATGGCTATTCGTGTTACCTTCACCTACTCCGGCTATGTCGCCCAGAATCTTGCCGCAGGTATCCGGGTTGGAAATTGCCGAGCTTTCCACGATTGCTTGATTCGCTTCCGAATATTCGCCTCCCCCACCAACGGAAGCAACAATGATCGTGAATCTTCTCGCAATTTCAAATCCGATAACCGGCGGTCTACGAACCGCTGGGGCACCAACCCGGCTTCGATGTATAGTACTCTTGCTAGTGAGATCTTTGGGGATAAGGCAAAGAGTCCGATTGGCGTTGGATTGGTCTCGCTGATGAAGTCAACAGCTAGGCCTTCTGATTCTTCCGCCGTGGGCGTTTTTGGGATCTCCCCAATTAAGGCTGCCTCGATTCTTCCCTTTTTGCAGGGGTCGAGGTGGCTGCCGTGTAATGAACCGGCGTCTCCGGGGCCGACTAGTAGCGATGTTGATAAAGGAGGGACATTAGGGCGTGTGAAGACTAAGAGTGGGTCTGTGAGTTTGAAGATCAGTGGGAAGGAGTTCGATGATAGTGGGAATTGGCTATCGAAAATGTTGGGTGTGTGCTCTGAAGATGCCAAGGCTATGTTTACTGCTGCTACTGTTAGCTTGATGTTTCGGTCCACCTTGGCGGAGCCGAGATCGATTCCTTCCAAGTCTATGTATCCTACTTTGGATGTTGGTGACCGCATTTTGGCAGAGAAGGTATAATTTGAAATCTATATTTGATTAATTCAGAATTGGTAGCTTGTGATTGATGTTTTAAATGTTTGTGTTGTAGCCTGTTGGCCGTTCAGACTTACGCAGACACTAGATGTTGGTTAGTTGTTGTTGAATTAACATATGAAATTTAGCCGATCAAGTCTTTTGTATGATAATCAAGAAATATTTCATTATGTGCGCGCATAGAATCTTTGCTTATTGACGAATTTAATCAGAAGTTCTGAGTCTTGCTTGATGGGGATTTAGGGTTTAGCTTTTCTTGATATTGATACATTTTCTTTTTTTTTTTCTCGTATTTTTGTTTATCAGGTTTCTTACCTTTTCCGAAAGCCCGAAGTTTCTGATATAGTGATCTTCAAGGCACCTCCAATCCTTCAGGTATTTTATGGTCGAGTTTTTTTAGTTGATTTTTTTATGATTCTGTCTTTTTCCATTTGAAGGAGGGCAGAATTTTATGCTCAATGTGCAGGAAGTTGGCTACAGCTCTGGTGATGTTTTTATTAAGAGAGTAGTGGCAAAGGCTGGTGACAATGTTGAGGTAAGCTTCTATGTTAATTGAATTGATTGGTGTTGCAAAATGTGTTTGTTCACTGGTGAATGGCGATTTGAATCTTTTTCTTAACATGCCATTGGTTTTATGTCGTAGGTTCGTGATGGTAAATTGTATGTGAATGGTGTTGCTCAAGACGAAGAATTCATCCTGGAGCCATTTGCTTATGAGATGGAGCCAGTGGTAATTATCCTGCCCTCCTTCAATTACATCTCTGGATGTTGATTTACATTTTGTGCTTTGGATCATATCTCTTTGCTCTTATTTCTGCTAATTTGATTTATTGTGGGTTGTTCTTGCAGCTTGTACCTGAAGGTTATGTTTTCGTGATGGGAGACAATCGTAACAACAGTTTTGATTCACATAACTGGTAAATTTAGAATCTTTGGTACTTTTTCAATGTTTTGGTTTGCAAATATTACCCTTATACTTTAGGAAGAAAGTTTCCTACAATTGGCATTTGCCACTTTTGTATTTTCTGTTTTACGTATCGAATGAGGTTTACTTAACAAGAACCACTGGAGAGAATATAGTTTTTTAAGCATAATTGTTCGGAATTTTGCTCAAAATCAAATTCCTCACTCCAAGCTTTTCTCAATTTCAGGGGTCCGCTTCCTATCAAGGATATTGTTGGTAGATCAGTGTTTCGATATTGGCCACCAACAAAAGTATCCAACATCATGTACGAGCCACAAGTTGCAAAGACTACTGCTGCAGTTTCTTGACACATTGCCCTCTGTGAAGAGGATGGATCTCAGTTTAACTAATTTTTGCTCATAAATTGAGCAGCTGTTAATATCTCGACCTGGCACCACAGTGCTCTGCTACACTGGTTTTTGATGGATCATTTCAACCATCAGTTCTCCGTCAAAAAAAAAAATCTCAACCATTAATTATATCTCGTGTTTGGATAATCTTATTCCTAAGTTGTAGCTTTCTTTGATGGCCTAGCTATGGGTGATGATATTTCTTTTCCTGTAATCACGTTATCAAACTTAAAAACTTCATTGAGCAAGTATTGGAAGACATGAAAATGCACTGACGAGATTGTCGCATTGGGCATTCTTAGTTTGCCCTGGGAACTTGAGATGTGCCTAGAGATAGGCAGACTTTCAAAGCTCATTTTTGTGCATATATTTGCCAGTATATTGTTGTCGTTGAAAGTTCATTTGTGTACATATTTATGCCAAGTTGTTTGCATTCATATATTCCATTCTGGTAAGCTAATTCCAGGGGTTCTCAAGCTTGTAAGAGCAAAGTATAAAAGGTTTTAGTACATGCACAAATTGTTTGACTATTTAATTTTATGCTATCAGCTCCTTAAACTAATAAATATGCAGCATTAGTTTCTCAGCTATTTCCTTTTTTGTTTATATTCCCTCACTTTATTGAAATACAAATAGTTTTGAGTTATGAAATATAAAATCAATGTACCTTGGAAGGTTACGGAGCAAAAAAAAAACAATTGTTAGGCGTTGATTATGCGCAATTAATAATTTAAGAGCTGGAGCAAAGAGGCTGGTTGAGTTGGTAAACATGTTTATCTTAAAACCCCAAGGTCAACTTAAAACCCTAAGTTCAAGCTCACCTAGGAGGATTATGTTATAAAGAGTAGTATAAGAATTGTATGTATACCAGTTTAAAAAAAAAAATTCAAGAGCTGATAATTATTTGGGGTTGGTGTGAGTGGTCCTGTTTTGGGATTTAATTCTAGCTTTCATATGAAGTCATCATGATGATCAACATTTTACTCCTTAATGGGCTTGCTCGGTGCAAACGAGATAATCTAGACGTGGTACGAGTTTAAAGGTGTCTCTTACAGTTGAGATCCACCACAGACACCTCGTGAGAAATAAAATAATAATAATTCAAGAGTTGATCGACGATAGCAGAAAGTTTAATTTAATTTGAGGGTTTACAGATATGATGAGCCAAAACTAAATAAGCTTCTCAAACATGAAAGAATAAGCCATAAATTAGGCCCAATACATGAACCCCTGAACTTATAGTGATCATGCATTTTACCCCATAAACTTCACGACTGCTTACGAACCCACTCGAACTTGCAAAAAAAGCTATTGTTACTCCTCAAACATTGAAAATGTGACCGTTTAGTACCAAGGCAAGCCGATTGATTCACATGCGTGTGACGTGGCTTTTCAAGTGCCAAGGTGGAAAAAAAAGACTAGCCACGTGGACCATTCAACCCTAATTCTTATCCGAACCAAAGCCCACCCCACCAAAACCAACCCGTCAGACCAACAACATCGTTCCTCACTCCTCATCTCACAAACCCTAGCAGACTCAACGCCGTCGCCATCTCTCTTTCACTCACCCGTTCATCTCCTTCTTTTTTCGGCTTCGACCCCCCACCGAACACGAGGTTCTCTCCTCATTGGAAATACAAAAATCGATGGCCTCTGTCTCGACCTCTCTGTTGATTTAATTTATTTAATTTAATTTGTAGGTCCGGTTGAAGCTAGTTGGTGGAGTGGAGTTGATGAGGCGAACCCCAAATCTGGGTTTTTATGAGAAGAAAACAAATTTCCATTATATGAAGCAACAATAGTGCGAAGTAGTTAGACCAAATGAATGGTTTCGATTGTTTTTATTCCTATTGAGTTGACCGATTGAATCGTTTAAAATCTTCTAAATCAGTTTTACAGTGTTTGTTGTGTTGTTCTTTGATTTGATAGTGTAATTAGATTTATTGGTAATGGTTAATGATTGGAGATTTTTGCATGTGTTGCAGGTTGCTGGAAACACAACAAGAGATAATAAGAAGAACCGTATTGTTTGAAGGCACATTCAGCTTGCAGTGAGGAGTGATGAGGAGTTGAGCAAGCTTCTTGGATCTGTTATAATTGCAAATGGTGGAGTGTTACCTAACATTCATTAGACTTTGCTTCCAAAGAAGGCGGGGTCAGACGAAGGCAAAATTGGATCTGCTTCTCAAGAGTTCTAGGCTTTTCTTTTCCATGTCACTAGCTCTGTTTTCTTTTTTTCTTTTTTCAGTGGTCGCTCACAGTTGTAATTTAGTGTCCTCCAACTCTTACTGATTAAAGAGTAACTTTGGAACTAATGTGATCAAAGTTTTCCCAGTTAGTTGATCAATCATTATTTCTTATTAATTGCATATTTTAAACAAGTTTATTTGCTAATGTGTTAATGCCTCTCAAATAGAT
>CAODLS010564173.1:0-10560 GCA_948243855.1 Flueggea neowawraea | reverse complement strand
CTTATGAATCAACTAGGTGTCACCTTTTGAGTATCTATTGCTCATAAACTTAACACATGTATAATTATATTTCTATATTATTATTATTATTATTCTTACAAGTTACCTGATCCTTTTTTTTAACTATTCACTTGTTTTATTTATACATGTATCTTTGGTTTCTAATCCCTTTAATAAATTTTGGATTTTTATCAGACACAAGATTAACTTGACATATTGAATGTAATTATCTTTCTAAAATCTTGTCCTTTTGATCGTATTTGTCGCAATAAAATGAGTGTGCCTATGAAATTATTTTCTAACTAATTCCTCAAGTATATCTTAACTTATAACCATGCATATCGTTTTCTACATAAATATGCTTATGCTATGCATCATTATTTCGGGTTGGGGTGTTACATTCTCCTCTCCTTAAAAGAATTTCGTCCACAAAATTCAATACCTGATTTCTCAAATAAGTGGGGATATCTGCATTTCATGTTCTCTTCTGTCACCCATGTAGCTTCTTCCCGTGAGCGATGTCTCCATAATACCTTTACCAAAGGAATTTCGCGATTCCTCAAATGTTTTGTCTTATGGCCAATAATTTCAACTGGTTCCTCAACATACGTTAAATTCTCAGCAACTTCAATCAGTTGATCATTCAACACATGTGTAGGATCTTATTTGTACCTTCTAAGCATGCTCACATGGAAGACATTATGAATTTGGGACAATTCTGGAGGCAACGCCAACATATATACTAGCTGCCCAACTTGTTCCAATATTTCATACGGACCAATATAACGGGGATTCAATTTACCTCTCTGTCTGAAATCAATCACTCCTTTCCAAGGCGAAACACGAAGGAAAACCTTTTCGCCACCATTGTACTTCATTTCTCTTTGGTGTTGATATGCATAACTCTTTTGTCTATCTTGAACTGCCTTAAGTCAATTTTTCACTATGTTTATTTTCTCAACGGTTTCTTGAATTAATTCAGGTCCCTCAAGAATTCTCAAACCTTCTTCATCCCAAATTATTGGACTTCTACACTTTCTACCGTATAATGCCTCATAAGGTGTCATTCCAATGTTGCTATGGTAATGGTTGTTATAAGCAAACTCCATAAGCGATATATAGTTGTCCCATAAACCCTGAAACTCTAATACACATGCTCGTATCATGTCTTCAAGAGTTTGAATTGTCCTCTCTGATTGCCCATCTATCTGTGGGCGAAAAGCTAAAACTCAATTTAGTTCCCAATGCTATTTGAAGAGTTTCCAAGAACCTATAAGTGAACTGTGGATCTCTGTCAGATACGATAGACAATGGAACACATGCCTTATAATCTCAATAGAAAATGTGCCGATTTCGTAAGACAATCAACTATCACCCAAACTGCATCATTTCCTTTATGTGTCCTTAGTAATCCCAGTACAAAATCCATAGTAATATATTGTCATTTCCAAATTGGTATAGACAACGGATGTAACATACCTGTCGGTGCTTTTCTGCTACATCTTTCTTCATTCTAGGCCACCAATAATGTGATCGCAGTGTATGATACATTTCATCATACCTAGATGCATAACATATGGCACATTGTGAGCTTCATCTAGTATTTCCCGGTGCAAGTGATCTACATCGAGAACACAAAGTCGTGTGTCTAACATCAATATGTCATTTTGCATCACAAATGGAGTATCAACACCTTGTCTCACTTTGTCAATAATCTCCATCAATTTGAAATCCCTACGTTGCGCTTACTGGATTTTTTCTCTCAAAATTGGACGAATTTTCAATGCAGCTATCGAAACACCTTTTTTGTCCGTATTAAATTTGACATTCATACTTCTTGAAGCTAATAAATCCGACAATGAAAATACCTGTAGAAGTGTGATATTGCTACTTGACTTCCGGCTCAGTGCATTTGCTACAACATTTGTTTTTCCCGAATGGTATTCAATTGTATAGTCAATCTTTTAATAGTTATATCCACCTCCTCTGTCGTATATTTAGCTCCTTATGACTCATCAAATACTTCAGACTTTTATGATCTGTATATATCTGAAATGTCTCCCCATATAAGTAATGTCGCCAGATCTTCAGGGCAAAAATAATAGTGGCTAACTCTAAATCATGAACAGGATAAGAGACTTCATATGGTCGTAACTATTGCAAAGCATAGGCTATAACCTTTCCATATTGCATAAGAACACAACCAAGCCCTTGATATGAAGCATCACTGTATATAACAAACCCTCCAGAACCCGTTGGTATACTTAACACTGGCGATGTAGTCAAACGATGTTTCAATTCATCAAAACTCTTTTGGCATGCATCAATCCACTTAAAAGGATTATTCTTCCAAAGCAATTTAGTTAATGGTGCAACAATAATAGACGATTCCTTAACAAATCGTCTGTAGTACCTTGTCATCCTAAGGAAACTTTGAACCTCTGTAATAGTTTTTGGTACCTCTAGTGTAGCACAGTACCTTGTCTGTAGTACCTTGTCAGAGTACTAGTGTAGCACAGTCAGCTGGACATGCTGGGGGACAGAGTTATGGAGGATCACGTTCACCTTGTGAGATGTGTGGGATGAGGCACTTTGGAGTTTGTACCTGAGCGGCAGGTCTTTGTTTTCACTGTAGGCAACTGGGGCACAAGGTTGTCGAGTGCCCCGTGAAGCATGGTGTAGGATCACAGACGGTTCAGTCAGTGGTCGGTGAATTAGGCACCGCTAGCGCAGTAACTGGCAGAGTTGCAGATAGAGGCACAACATGTTTTGGGAGTTGTAGCCAGATTGGGCAGGGTACCGGCTGTGGGCACGTCAGACGGAGTAGTTTTGTTATATGAGGGCTGACTCGAGTGTAACATTTCACCAGTCAGGAGGCGCAGACCTCTAATGTTGCAGTCACCGGTACGCTCTATATATCTGGTACTCCTGCTTATGTGTTATTTGAAACTGGTGCATCGTATTCATTCATCAATCCAAATTTTATCGAACGATCAAGATTAGTGTTGCGTCAGTTGGACAAGTTGCTAGAGGTATCGTCACCTTTGGGCAGTAAGTTAGTGACTGATTCTGGGGTTTGAGATTGTATGATCCCGTTTGATTAGCATGAATTGACAATCGATCTCATCATATTAGATGTAGAGGAGTTCGATGTCATCTTTGACATGGATTGGATTTCAGAGTGGCATAATACTTTGGATTACTTTGCCAATAGAGTATGTTTTCAACAGCCTGGTCAGATCGAGTTCTGCTATTAGGGCGAGCGAGATAGTGTTGTGCGGGCTTATATGTCAGCCACTAGAATACACTGCAGGTGTGAGACATATTTATCTTTTGTATTGACTGAGTCTACAAGACCAGAGTTAAGGGTAGAGGATGCACCAATAGCTTGAGAGTTTTTAAATGTATTTCTAGAGGAGTTACCGGGATTCTGCCCGAGCATGAGATTGAGTTTGTTATTGAGGTACAGCCTGGTACCAATCCAATACCGATTCCACCGTATCGGATGGCACCAGCAGAGCTGAAGGAATTGGAGACCAGTTGAGAGAGTTGTTAGATAATGGATTTGTTAGACTGAGCGTTTCACCTTGGGGAGCTCTGGTTTTATTTGTAAAGAAGAATGATGGAAGCATTCACATATGTATAGATTACCAACAGTTGAACAAAGTAACAGTGAAGAATCGATATCCACTTTTGTGGATAGATGATCTGTTTGACTAGTTGCAGGGTGAACAATGGTTTTCTAAGATTGACTTGAGGGCAGAATATCATAAGGTCAGGATTAGAGGGGAAGATATTCCCAAGACAACGTTCCAAACTATGTATGACCATTATGAGTTATTGGTGATGTTGTTTGGGTTGACTAACACACCAGTGTCATTCATGGATTAGATGAACAGAGTGTTTAGATCATACCTGGATCAATTTGTTATCGTCTTCATTGACGACATCTTGGTGTATTTGAAGAGTAGGGAAGAGCATGAGAAGCACCTGAGGTTAGTCTTGCAAACTTTGAGAGAGCATCAGCTATACGCAAAGTTCTAAAAGTGAGTTTTGCCTTGATCAAGTGGCAATTTTTGGGCACGTAGTGTCCAATGATGGGATCATGGTGGAACCGAAGAAAGTGGAGGCAGTACTCCATTAGGAGAGGCCCAAGACCGTGACAAAAATTCAGAGTTTCCTTGGCATGGCTGGGTACTACAGGAGCTTTATCCAAGATTTTTCTCAGATTGCAGCTCCTATGACTCGATTGACGTAAATGGAGTTAAATTCGTTTGGTCTAAAAGGTGTGAAGGCAGCTTTCAAAAGATGATGAAGAGTTTGAGGAGCGCACCTGTGTTGGTTTTGTCATTGGGCTTTGGAGGTTTTACAGTATATTGTGACGCATCTAGAGTTGGCCTAGGTTGTGGATTAATGCAACAAGGCAAGGTGATTGCCTATGCATCGAGACAGCTTAAGAGGCATGAGTAAAATTACCCGACACATGACCTTGAGTTAGCAGCAGTTGTGTTTGCACTTAAGATTTGGAGGCATTACTTTTACGGAGAAACTTTTCATATTTTCATAGATCATAGGAGTTTGAAGTACATCTTTGGGCAGACAGGCCTGAACTTGAGCCAAAGACGTTGGCTGGAGCTGCTGAAGGATTATGATTACACCATATCATATCATCATGGCAAGACAAACGTCGTGGCTGATACCTTGAGTAGAAAGTCGATGGGGAGTTTGACTCACATCACAGTTGAGACACGACCAGCAGTGTCGGAGGGACAGAGATTGGTGGAGGAAAGAGTGGAGTCACACTTTGATGACTCAGGGGTTTTGCTTTGTCCTGTTGAGGGGAGGCCTATATTGTTGGATAGGATCTAAGAGTCTCAGATGGAGAATTCTAAGATGCAGGGTTTGATTGAGAAGGTTAGATCATCTGGTGTGTCTGGGTTTAGCGTTGATAACTCGGGAGTCCTTTGGTTTGGATTGAGGTTGTTTGTACCATCTTTAGGTGGATTACGCAAGGAGATTATGATCGGGGGTCACAAATCCACATATTCTGTATACCCAGGGTACATTAAGATGTATCGAGATCTTCAAGAGTCCTATTGGTGCCCAGGGGTGAAGAAAGATATAGCTGAGTTCGTTAGTCGATGTTTGACATGTCAGCAAGTTAAATTTAAGCACCAGCGCCCTTCCGGGTTGATGCAGCAGTTACCCTTCCGGAGTGGAAGTGGGATCTCATCATGATGGATTTTGTATCTGGGTAGCCGAGGACACCTTCTGTATATGACTCCATTTGGGTGATTATGGACCGATTGACGAAATCGACACATTTCTTACCTGTCAAGATGACTTACGAAGCAGCATGACTAGCGAAATTGTACATTAAGAGGATTGTATGTTTGCATGGTGTGCCAGTCTCTATAGTGTCTAACAGAGGACTTCAGTTTACTTCACAGTTTTGGCATAAACTGCAGGAATGGTTGGGTAATTGATTGGATTTTAGCACTGTTTTTCATCCGCAGACCGATGGTCAGTCCGAGCGTACGATTCAGACATTGGAGGATATATTGAGTGCGTGAACTGTGGATTTTGGAGGGAGTTGGGATTCTCACTTGCCATTGGTAGAGTTTGCATACAATAACTCGTACCATTTGAGTATCGAGATGGCGCCTTATGAGGCTTTGTATGGGAGGAAGTGTAGATCTCCCTTGTGCTGGGCTGAGGCTGGTGAGAGAGAGCCATTGGGGCCTGATCTTATTTTGGAGACTACTGAGAAAGATTGATCTAGCAGAGAATCCAGACTGCTCATAGCCATCAAAAGAGTTATGTTGATCCGAAACGTAAACATTTGGAGTTTGGGGTAGGAGACCATGTATTTCTCAAAGTGTCATCGATTTGGGAAGAAGGGCAAGTTGAGCCCGAGATACATTGGTCCGTTTGAGATTTTCGGCCGAGTTGGGGCCATTTGGTATGAGTTGGCGTTACTGCCCAAGTTTGCTTCTGTTCACCCCACATTTCACTTCTAAGAAAGTATGTCTCCGATCCATCACATGTTTTGGCACCACAGTCTGTCGAGGTTCGACCAGACTTGTCTTATGATGAGGTTCATGTGATGATTGCTGACCGTCAGGTCAAAAGACTCGGGAACAAAGAGATCACTTTTGTGAAAATGATTTGGCGTCATCATTCTATTGAGGAGGCCACTTGGGAGGCCAAAGACGAGATACGACGTAGATATCCACACCCATTCGACGTAGCTAATTCGTAGGTCAGTGTGTTCGTTTGTTTATTTGCATGCTTTGCATTTCATATTCATTTTTGCATCACCATGCTGCATATTGGTACGTAGACTGAGTTTTGGCGATACACTATCTATGTTTTGAGGCTGATAGCCTAGACCTTGGTGTAGGTCATTTTATAGAGCTAGAGTTGATCTCAATTTTGAATCATTTTGTTTCGAAATTCGAAAATGAATTTCTTTTGAGGGGGAAGTATGTAATATTCCGCCTATTCTTGCCAAAATTCGATAGTTTTCTGAGGTGAGTTGGGGTTTGGAATGTGTTGGAGGGCATGTCGTGTGTGCAAGGTACATTTAAGGCCATCTACATGCTTAGTACAAGGTACTACGCACGCAGATGAGGGTATGAACTTGATCGTGAACGTGCGTTGAGTGCAGCGTACATTGGAGGTCAGCTACGTGCATAGCACGTAGTCGGGGATGAGATGGTCGAGGGTGTGCTTTGTTTGGTCTGTGCGTGTTATATTATTTTTGTGCAAATTGTTCATCGTCTAGGTGTGACATGTGGGAACGCAAAGCCTTCTACGCACACAGGAGAGGGTGGAACGCACGTAGTGTGTAGATCTAGTAATTTAGGGTTCTCATATTTGTCATCTACATTCGTGGTAGAGCATGCTACACAAATAGAACCCGGTCCTACGTGCTCAGACATGGGTACTATGCATGTAGAATGGTTATGTTAGAGCGACTCTGCATGAAACGCAACGTGTCAGCCCGTAAGTCTAGAAATACCCCAACCTACCAATGCTTTGGTCATAACTCTTCTCAACCACCAGAGCTCTTCCTCATTATTGCTCTCCAATTTCCTTTGCTTCTCCTTGCTTCTATAATGATTCTTAAGGTAAGAAACATCCATTAATCACTCCATTTCCTCATTTTGCTTTGTATTTAAGCATTCTAGGGTTCCGGCCGAACTTGAGATTTGGTTCGGATCTTTTCATTTCTGATGGAATACGAGTTAATGGGAGTTAGATTATGGTTGTTTGTGGCCAGCAACTTAAAGTTTAAGCTTCGATTTCGTGGGTCTTGGTGTTTGACCAAGATGGGTTCTTTGAAGCTAGGGCTTTAGGATTCATTTGATTTCTTGTCAAATCTGGAGTTGTTTCTGATATATCTTGATAGGTATGAGTTAGAACTTCACAGATTTTAGAGGTTTGTCGAGTTATTTGTCATAGTTCATAGAAGTCTGAGAATCATAGTTGAGATTTGGAAAGATTTTGAGTTTTTTTTCTTGATTTAGAGGATGAATCCATGTTCAGAAGGTCGACTTGAGTTATTGTGCATGCTCGGTTTCATTGGAGACCGAGTAAAGCATGATTTTGGGTCAAAAGTGATGGATTCACTTTCGTTTGTTTGGGTGACTTTGAGAGTTCGCATTTGCATTGCACATCATGCATTTGGTATGACCACAATGCCACATTTTGACATTTGTGCTATTATATATGCACAACTACTTGTTCCTGCCAGCGAGACCAACCACCGACGAGTGTGGCTTAACTGGTGATTCAGCTTGGACTTCCAATGAGTGAATAACAGTTTCAGACACATTGATTGTGTCTTGAAATTACTATTATTGTTTTTGATGTGTTAAACACATATATGAAAAATGGAATAATCTGAGGATTGACTAAGTTGATAAACTGATTATGTGTGTTAATAATCAGCACTCTGTTTTGGAAACTGATATATATATATATATCCCTCTGATTTTGATGATGAATTTGCATGTTTTGGATTTATACTATACGATAGTATGATTTGGTTTTTGATATGGGGACACCTGTGCTACGAGGTATGTAACATTTGATATACCAATGACTTGAGAAATCTAAGCTACCAGGGATGTCGGTAGCCATGTATTCTGATCCAGCACATGATTTGATATCTCGTGATTAGAGGCAGAGTCCCTAACAAGCTTGCTTATTTCGTAATTAGAGGCAGTCTCTATCACGCTTGTTATTGCTTGATGAGTGGCAGAATCCACATCACGCTTGTTTAGTCCCATGTCTCTGATATATGTTTTGACATGATAATGTATTTAAATCTAAAATGATTTTATTACGCCACGTGTCTGTTGTACAATTTGTTTGCAAATGATTTCGAAAGGAATTTTGGAAAGCTATACTATATATATATATATTTGCATGTGCGATTTTCGATCTATTTTCAGACAGTCTTTGTGAGGCACGTATGAGGCGGTCTGGAGTGTTGTTTCTCACTCGGGATTGACCCCCGTTTTGTTTTCATCTGTGGTTGACCTTGTCTTATAGGTTCAGAAATTTTGGCTTCGGCAACTGATCTGCATCCCAAAACCCAATGAGGAGTCTTTTGGTTAGTAAGCCTCTTGATCGGGAATGTTTGTTTTTGTTAGAACTCCACACCGAGATACTGTTGGGTTACTGGGTTTACCATTGGATTTTTGATGTATTTGATTTGATTTCACTCACCGATATATTTTGATATACATTGATTATTTATATATTCAATTTTATATAAACTCGTTTTACATTACCTATGTTTTGAATATCAAATGTTTTGGATAGAAATATGATCTTTGAGTCTTGTGTGAGATGTACAATCCCGGTATAATGTATGCACCATTATAACATCTCCCAACATAGTATGAACTCCCAGTCTATTGTCTAACAACTCAAGTTCTCTGCCAACAACTCTATTGTACCAATATGAATTGCACAATCCCAGTATAATGTATGCACCATTATAACATCTCCCAACTCCCAGTCTATTGTCTAACAACTCAAGTTCTCTATGCAAATGTGATGCCATAGAGGATGATATAAATGAATGTGTGGACCCTGGGTCTACAAGTGCATAAATCTCAAAATCATGGAGATAGAGTTTACCAGTAATAACCTCAGAAGCGGTAGCTGTCTCCTGCCTCGTCAAAGCATAAACAAGGGGTTGCACATATGGTCTTGAAATCTGTCTCTCTGATCGTCTTATGGTCCTGGTAACACTAGCAGATTGTCCTCTACCTTGGCCTCTACCAAAACCTGCCCCTGGACCTCCACTATGAGTATTTTGCACCGTCGGCTCTGATGTAGCTTTGCATGTATCAGGTCTATTAGGACAATCTCAAAGGTAATGTCCTTGTTGTCCGTAAAATTAACATTCACGAATAAGCATCTGACACTCCCCCATATGCAGTCTACCACAATAGGGACGCATAGGCCTCGTCTGAATCGTTAATCCATGTCCTCTACCACCACGGCCTGACCCCTGTGATTGACCCCCTCGAGAAATATATGTGCCTCCTCTAGCAAAAGACTGTGCTGGAGATGTAAAACTCTGACGCTTAGTCGGTTTCTCGCTCGACTCACCGGCATAAGTCTTTGATTCCCTCTTTTGCTTCTGAAAGTATGTCTCTCTCTCTTTTTGTAGCCTTTCTGCTCTAACAGCTGCAGAACATAAATCTGTGCAAATACAGAGGTCTCCAGGTGTAATCCTGCTTCGAATATCATATGACAATCCTTCCTCAAAACGCCTACACCTATCTCACTCTGTGACTACCACTGTCGTTGCATAATGAGATAGTTGTGTGAACTTCACCTCGTACTCTGCCACTAACATAGTACCCTGCTTAAGTGATAAAAACTCTCTTTGCTTTTCATCGTGATATACCTCAGGCATGTATCTGTCTCTAAACTCTCGAAGAAAATCATCACATGTCAATAAAGGAGGCTGTATCGTAGCACTGGGAACAGTCTCCCACCAGTCATATGCATCTCCCTGCAATAATAAGACTGTATAATCAAATCTTTCCCCTATAGTGCATCACATCATATTGAATACTCGATATGTTCTCTTAAACCATGTCTCATCCTCTGCAGGATCAGTGGTGCCAAAAAAGTCAACTACACCCAATTTACGGAGTTCCTTGAAATTTCAACTCCAAGCTGTAGGATCAGGCCCTTGAACCTCATACTCTGCATTCTTGTGAAGATTTTTTTCATGTTCATGTGGATTATGTGATGCCTCTATGGAATGCTGCAAACCGGCTGAGTCAGGAATATCCATGTTCCTATCCATATAAATATAAATGTCAATTCTAATGCCTTTATATTGTATGATATTGTATAATGTCATGTATGTAATTATTCCCTAAGGGATCATATCCCTACTCTGATACCACTAAATGTAACACCCTTATATCCTATGACGTATAACATAAAATTTTAAACCAATAGAAAATAAACATGTAGCATATCATACATCATACATAAAGTTATATAAAACTATGATGAACT
>CAODLS010564142.1:0-28357 GCA_948243855.1 Flueggea neowawraea | reverse complement strand
GATGAATCTCCTTATCCTCTAACTAGAATGAACTACGGAATGCTACACTATCAGCCCAGCCCACTATCAGGTCAAAGGCTTCCATAAGGTTTGGCTAACGTCAATTCTGCTTATCGCGGCCCAATCAGCCCAGCCCACTAGCACGTCAATGGCATGTTTGGAATGAACTAGGGAATTTTACAAAAGGGACAATTACATTACACTCTCCTTACAATTATAATTTTTGAATTCACGTTGTCAATTTTTAATATTTTGGAAAAATTTTCAAAATTACAAGCACTATAGAACCAAAATTTTCAAAATTTATGCACTACTAAACCAAGTTTTAAAAATTATATTTTGTGTTGTACTTTGAATACTATTTACACATTGTTTATATTTATTTATAGTTGTTTATATTTATTTATATATAAATATATATAAAACAACATATAAACATATATAAACAAGTATAAATAAATAAACAAATATAAATAACAGTCTGTGAATTTAAAAATTATATCAGTGAATTTGACAATTACAATCGCATGGACGAAAATATTATAAAGTGTATCTGTAATAAACATACTTAGTCCATACGGAGAAAATTTTGTAAAATTTGCGTGATGTATGACGTAATTATCACTTTACAAATTATACATAATAAAAAAATAGCTAAAAATGAGAAAATGTATAGAAGATCTTTAAGAAAATAGTATAAAAAATAAAACCAGAATGCAAATAGGAATTATGTCAACAATGAACAATTCAAACTCCGATAATCTATAAAAGAAAGATCAACGACAAATTAACCTGATTCGGTGAGCATTCAGTGTTCTGACCTTTCATCACTAGAGGAGAAAAATAATTAACTATATTTCAAATACTATTAATATTGTAATTGCAACTTGTAATTTAAAAAAAAAATAGATGTGTTGTCAAATTATGGCAAAATTATATGGGCATGATTTTATTCTTATAATATGCAAATTGGTTAGATAGACATTTGTTTTATGCATATATTTACCTAGAGCAAATTAAGCTCTTCAACCATTCCTCCCCATGCCTGTTGTAGAATAACTCTAATTTTCTGTTTTTGGTCATTATTTCTTTTAAAGAGAAATGGTTTTGCGTAAATAATGTCGTTTTTTTTATCAATCACAAATGATATGATATATATTTTCAAAAATAAATTTGCATAACATATGCTACATACAATCAGGACAATACAATAGAAGAACAACAATATTAGGTGTCACGACCCATAGTCGGCCAGTGACCGGCGTACTAGGCGGACCATCTGTGGGAGCCTAATCCATCCCACACAAGCCTCTGTGTATAGACATTCTACCCGACTTATCCAAATATTTATTTAAAAAATTTATAAAAACCTTTATAAATGAAAGAAAACCATATATATATATATATACAATATAGCAAAAATATTAGTGAAAATATAAAATCACCAGAGGTTATCCCAAAGTACAAAAGTGTAGCCCAGTATCCCAACAGTAGCCCGATGTGGAGCTCTAACGACTGAACAAAGTAGAGTCTGGACGAGGGGCACTCACTATAAAAGAAGAAGTGTCTCACTAGGATCAAGATACGGATCTGATGCTGAGCGTCAAAATGTCACCTGTAAAAGAGGTTAACGATAGACAACAGAAGAAAAAGGGGGTAAGAATCCCTAGTGAGGAAACGACACGTTGAAAACCCTCATATGTTCCTCACAAAGACTATTTTGAAAACCCTTTAAAAATACCGCACACATACATAGATACCATATAGTATACACCCTTCATACATAACATACTTTCTAAAATTTGTTTTACAAAACGTTCGAATCCATATCATACAACATGAATTCAGACAATATATACATATATTTAAGTATTCATAGTACGAGACCAGTATCAATATTCATATAGCAGTGTGAACTCTGCCACCTGACTACTCAATAAAAGCGTGTATAAAGCCGGATACATGATTATCCCATTACCCCGATAACTAGGGCATTGACAAAGCATTGGTATACTAAAGACTACGTATCCTGTAGTCGGGTGTCCCCATATTTTGTGTGATACATACATGGTATTGCACAACCAATCATACATCGTATTTTTCTTTATTCAATTATTTACAAAATACTCTTGTATATATATACCAATATATACTTTAAATTTTTCATATCAAAATTTTGGTTATTAATAATCACATAATCTCGATTATTAATTAACCTAATAATTATTAGTCCAATTTCATATTATAGCCAGACATATCAAAATAACATACTCAATTTTGAAGACATAGCTTATGTGTCTAAAGTTGTCATTTCACTCACCTGGTATCCGATGTTGAGGATCCAGTCAAACACCGCTCGTGGGTGGCTGCTCGTGCTGGCAGACACACAGAGCTGTATCAAATATAGATAGAACAAACATCAAAATATGGTACTGTGGCGATACCAATGAATGATCTGCAAATGCAAATGTAGACCCTCTAAGTCACTGGAAATATATCTCGAGAGTGAATCAATCACCCTCGACCCAAAATACAGAATCTACGTAAAATTACAGTTTGGTCACCGACCAGTGTAAAATTATATTTTAGTCCCCAAGACTCGACAAATGCGAAACAGTCCTCCAAGACTGTTGGGATTACCGACTAAACATCCATAAGTCAAAATCCCCAAATTCTATCCCAAACTCTCAGAATTTGCAAATTTATCCTAATTCCTTAAATTACAAATATGTCTCCAAGTTATCCAAAATTACAAATCTAGAACTTGACTTTTCAAAATTACAAATATATACTCCTAATTTCAAAAATTACAAGTCTATGCAAACTTCCTAGAAATTTACAAAACTGTTTCAAACCATAAGTTTATTCTCAAAACTATCAAACTTTTGATTCGACCGATAAATATCAAAACCAATCATATATCCTGACTCTAATCGATCCCATGAACATGAATCCAACTTCAGATTCCACAAATAAACTCCAAATCATCCTAAAAATCATCAAACCCGAACCTAACCCTAGGTCCACCAAAAACTCATCAAATTATTCGATTCAAAGCTTGAATTGTGTTCATCTAAGTTCTCTATAACATGATCTAGCATCATATAACATCCATTCATCAAGAATCATTTGAAAATTCAAAACCATTTCAAATTCGGCCAAATGACATTTTCATGAATCAATGGATGGAAATGAGTTAGAAATGAAGAAAGGATGTTCATATTACCTCAAAAATGGATTAGGAACGTTGGGGAACCAATGGGAGAGGATTTCAGACCATTTGGGAGAGATTTGAGTGGAACAAAATGACAAAAAACTCGAGTTTCGGCCATTTTAAGAGCTGCAGATCAAAATATGATACTGTGACAATTACAAAACTCGAGTTTCAAGCTCAACGTACATTGTGGTTGTGCACAACATACATTGTACCTCTCAACACACGTTGTGAAGCATCCAGTAGCCACGAATTCGAAGAAACACAACTCAACGCCCGTCATATCATGGCAACGTACGTAGATCATCTTCGCATCCCAGATAATGTATGTCGTACCTATACTACGTATGTTATGCTGCTTTACCAGATAATGTATATCTTCCTCGCTCAGCAACGTACGTTGTACTTAATTCAACGCACGTTGTTCGCTCTCAAATTACATATTTGACTTTTTACTTTCTTCCCAACATGCATCAGACATCCCTCGAGATTCGATAACACCTAATCCTCGGAAATAGGTCATATTATCCCCAATATCAAATCGGACTTTGTTAGAAAGCTACAGTATTCCTAACAAAAATGGGCGGAATATTACAGATTAGAATCACGAAATTCAAAACTTCGTTTTAGCCTATTCGGACAGTCAAATCAGAAGAAGATTAGTGAAAAACACAAAAAATGCAAAAAAACAAAAATTTCGGCAATCGCATGTCGTATCAAAGCTAGGTCATAGAACTAACATCACTTAAAGAACAAATCACTAATTAAAAACCTACACTCTAATACCAATGAAAGCAATCACAATACTGAAATAAACTAATCAATCAGAATAGATTCGAGTTTACCTCAAGATTCGCACAGTAGAATTTTGGACAGATTGCTTTAGGAAGATAACAAGGTGATGTCAGTCACCACGAACCACAAATATTCTATAGACAAGAACATAGTATATTTGCGCAACCTAAGAGCAAAGTATAGATTGATCTCCAAATCACAAGACTAAGAAGAGAAAAATCTCTTCTTGCTTTCTTAGAGAGAGGGACGAGTGTATTTTTGTTTTATATCTCTTTCTATCAGACTTGGGATTAGGTTTCCTAATCCTGTCAGTATTTATATTGATTGATTTGGTTCTATGTGAACAAACCAGAAAACCACAATTAACCCAAACCGAACTAGTTCAACCAAAACCGATTTGGTAACCACCAGAATTAATTCTTATTAATTCGGGTTCGGGTTCTACCTATGACCCAGCATGGACAAACCTGTTTTCCAACTATATATATATATATATATATATATATATATATATATATATATATATAATTGTAGACTAATTGCAGACTAAAAAAAAACATACTACAAACTATGTACTATTCTAAAAAATATAAAAAAAATGAACCTAACTAAAATTTCAAATTAAATTATGTGAAGAAAATCCCAAATTGAAGTAAGCAACCAAAAAATGCAACAAATTAAATCAAACAAAAATCTAAAAATCATACTAAAGCAAACCAAACAAAAAACTTGATTCCAAACATGACCCTAATTATATATAAAACTAAAATTTCTTAACCTTAAATCCATTTTCCCATGCCAACTCTTCCATTTCTTCTACTCATTTGGATTTTCTTTTCCTCGTCCTCTTCCTTACTTGCTTTCAGTGATAGAGCTTGAATTGATGTTTAGGGAACAAAAGTATATATGAAAAAATGTATGTAACGATTAGACTTCAGGATAATTTCATATTATTCGAGTGAAGTATTTGGTTACTCGAGTAAATGTGGTGTTACTCGAGTGAACGTGGGTGAATGTGTTATTTATGAGCCCAATAGGTTACTCGAGTTAAAGGTCATGTTACTCGAGTAATTGAAGCTTGGATCACACAAGTAACAAAAGATATCACTCAAGTAAAATCATGCTTCATCATTTTTCTAGAAATGCAACTTACTCGAGTAACTTTTTGAGTAACTCGAGTGAGCGTTGCTAGAATTCCCCTAGAGTAAAACTTACTCAAGTAACTTTTTGAGTTACTCGAGTAAGTGCTTTGTTAGTGCTAAAATTGAGTGAAATGGTGAGTTTCTATGCTTGGCCCTATATATATCCACAAACTTGATCTAGTTCATCATTTTTCAATATAAAACTCACCCAAACACAACAAAAACGCCTATCCTCTCCTCTTTTTGCATTCCTATCAATTCCAATTAAGTTTTTGACTAAAGAATGCTTCCTTCTTCCATTTATTGTCTTCTTTGCCATGAAAGAGCATGTGGGTTTTGTTGGGTTGCTCATGGGTGACGGTTTGAAGCTAGGAATTCAGATTTAGTTTGATTCTGATGAAGCGTAAGTTATATTTGTGTTAGATTATGTTAGATTTTGCTTGAAAAAAGTTATAAATGTATGGATTTGCTTTTGGTTTTTTTTTGGATTCATTTATGTTGAGTTTGGAAATTGTGTGATGTTTTTGTTAGGTATTTAAAAAATTTTGATTTGATTTGAGTTAGTTTTTGTTAGATTAAGCTAGTATGATGCTAGAAATGAATGTATTGAGATTGGGTTTATGTGGAAAGACAACGATTGAATTGATTCTTTGATTTGGTTAGGGTTGGAAGAATGAAATTGGGATTTGTGTTGATTTTGAGTTTATTTAGCGAAATTGATTGTAGATTTATGTATTGGAATATGATTTGAAGTGATTTATAATGTTTTGTGTCAGTTTCTCTGAATCTTGGATATTTTTTGAAAATAATTCTACTATAAGGACTGAAATGTAATATTTTGAATATTTGAGATCTAGAATATGATTATGAATTATTTGGAGGTAGAATATCATTATGAATTATTTGGAGGATTGATTTATAATTTTTGAAAAGTTTAGAAACTAATCTATAATTTATCGAGGCCTTAAGGACTAAAGTGCAATTTGTTAAAGGTTGAGGGACTAGTTTGATATTTTTCAGAGCATCCAATATTTGAGTAAAAATGTTAGATATTTGATTGAAATAGAATTTTTGACATCGTCGTGGGTTTGGGTTCCTCCATTTGCATTCCGTGCATTTTTAGTATCGCCAAAATTACCTCGTCTGATTGCTTTGCAATAAATTTCTGTTTCCAACTCTGATTAATGTCTGAGGTGACCTGCCATCCACCGGTGATCAGTGATTTAGGATTATTTGGCTCAGCATCCAGATGAGTGGGATGCCATCTCTAGACATATAGACTATTTTTCTGAAATTATATGTTTTTGTTGTGCTCTGACCTTTGCATGTAATCTGGACTAATTAAAGGATAGGTAATCCTAAAATCTGATTTATGTGAGAAACTGTCATATGGAAATCTGTTTTGAAACTATTATGTTCTCCGTAATAAATATTCTATTTTGAAAATAAGTATAATTCTGTAATAAATATTTTGATATGTGATTTAATATATTTTTCTGAGTTTGATTGTCTACTCTGCATGTTGTCTGAATACATTATATATGTTCTGGTGGCAAACCTTTTTTTAGCCAGAATCATGCTATGAGAAGATTCAAACCAACCTTTTTGGAACGAAACATTCCTAGCAAGTCTTCCACCCCCTATTAGAGAAACGGTTAAAAATCGGATCAGAAAACAATATGGCGACCAAATACCTTATTCCAATTTTACATATGGCCAACTAGGAAGCTTCACCCAACAAGAAGGGTTGAAAGCCTACAGAGATTGGGAATTCCATCAAAAAACTAGAAAAGGAGATGAGAAGAACTGGTATGCAATCAAGAGCTTATTGCAGTATGTTTGATATCTCTAACCCAACCTACTATGATATTCCACTAAACCTCCTTCACAAAAACCCAAGAATCATAGGAAAACTTACATCACTTTCAAACCTTCTAACATAAAAGAGCAGTATTACCAAAACTCCATGCATCAATTTTAAAAGTCTTCAAAACCCAAACCAAAATCAAAATATAACCCTATAAAATCTCTTAAAGATATAACTTGTTACAAATGTAGACGGAAAAGGCACACATAAAAATATTATTGACTTAATAGGAAAATTAGAGAACTCATCTGAATCAAGTCCTTCAGTGTCTAATGATACTTAATAAGGACTCCAAATAGATGAGTTAGCTGCACCCTCAACATCCTCCTCCTCCTCTGACTCTGTGTCTCCTTACAAGACCAAACATGTCAATGTTTCCTTTAAAGATCAAAAATTCACTCTATATGTAATCCAATACATAGAGGAAATACCTAGAAAAACTTTGTCAATCTTTACAAGAAGATTACCAACCATAAAAGAAATCACACATCCTTTCATCCCCACAACCTATTTCTTACAACCTTACAAACATTCTAAAAAAGGCAAGAAAAAACAAAGGTCACAAACCCTACTATCTAGGAACTACAAAAAGATATCAAAACTGTCAAACTAGAACTTAAACAACTTAAACAAAAACAAGACAAACACAACGATGTCATCCAACTCCTTCTGTCCAGAACCCTAGAAATTAAAAAGGAAGATAGTTTTTTTGATTCCATTAACCAAAACCACCAAACAGAATTACAATCACAACCAGTTCCTGAAGAATTTAGGTGTCTCTTGAAAGAAATCACTTCCATAAAATATGTTATTAAGGTTGAAATTTCATTTTCAGATAATTTTGAGGTTGGTGTTGTTTGTCTATTTGAAACTGGTGCATACTTAAATTGTATTAAAGGAGGAATTGTTTCAAAATGATTTCAATCTCCAACTCTTGAGAGTCTTTTTGTTGCAAATAATTCAAAACTCCAAATAAAAAATAGATGCGACTCCAACCTATTAAATAATGGATGCATGATCAAATCTTCTTATTTAGTTACCATTGATATAAACCATATGCTCATTCTAGGAACTCGTTTCATTAACCTAATTACCCCTTACAAAGTAGACCATGGCAACATCTCTTTCAAAAACAATGGTAAAAAACTTGTTTTTCCATTTCCAGAAAGATCTCGAGCAAGAGATTTAATAGTATTCAAGATATTTTGAATTACCAAAATGCAATAAATATTTTGAGAAAAGGGAAAAATGAACAATTATTAGATCTCAAACAAAATATTTCTCTCCAAAAAATATCTCAATAGCTCCAAACAAAAAAACATATAACAAAAAATTTCTGAATTCCAAAACCAAATAGAAAAAGAAATTTGTTCTAATCTTCCAAATGTATTTTAGGAAAGAAAACAACATATTATTGATCTATCCTATGAAAATGATATTGATGAAAGAAATATCCCAACCAAATCTAAACTATCCAAATGAATGCTGAGATTGAAAAACATTGAGGAACAAATTGAAAGTTCTTGAATCAAAGGGTTTAATTTCAAAATTCAGGTCACCATGGTCTTGTGCTACTTTTTATCTCAATAAGAATGTAGAACTAGAAATAGGCACACCTAGACTAGTCATTAATTTCAAACCACTAAATAATGCTATTAAGTGGATTAGGTATGCAATCCTAGAAAAAAAAGATTTCATATAAAACTCCATTCCACTTTTATCTTCTCAAAATTCTATAGGAAATCAGGGTTTTGGCAAATTCAAATTTCAACAAAAAAAAATAGATACAATCTATATTCACATTTCTATATTGTTTATATAGATGATGTCTTGGTTTTTTTCGAATCAATTGATCAACACTTCAAACACGTTAGGACTTTTCATTATAAAGTTAAGAAAAATGGATTAGTAGTTTCCAAATCTAAGGTTTCGTTATTTCAAACAAGGGTTAGGTTCCTTGGACATTACATAAGCCAAGATACTATTATGCCCATTGAAAGATCAATCACCTTTGCTTCCAAATTTCCTGACAAGATTCTTCATAAAACACAACTCTAAAGATTTCTAGAAAGTCTTAATTATGTCTTAGATTTCTGTCCAAACCTAAATAGATTAACGAAACCATTAGATGATAGTCTTAAAAAAAATCCAGTTACTTGGTCAGAAGAATATTCAAAAGTAGTCGGCCTAATAAAATAACAAATCTCAAAATTCCCTTTTCTGTATTTAATTGATCCTTATCTTCCAAAAATAGTCAAAATTGACGCATCAGAATTAGGGTATGGTGGCATCTTAAGGAAGATTCAAAATAATAGAGAACATATAGTTCAATAAAAATCAGGACACTGGAATAATGCTAAACAAAATTATTCCACAATCAAAAAAGAAATACTTCAAAAATTCTAGAGCAATTTACCTAATTAGAAGTTTCTTCTTTTTGCATTGATTGCAAGTTTGCTAAAGAGGTTTTACAAAATGATGTTCAAAATATTGCATCAAAAGGTGGCATGTGGAGACATTAGAATGTCGGGTATCGATCGAATCGCATTGTTAGTCTTTTTGAGAATAAATTTTTCCTTGAAATAATTTTAAGAACTGAGGTTCAGATTTGTAATTTTAGGAAACTTAGATAGAGATTTGTAATTTTGGGAAATACTGGTAAGATTTGTAATTTTGAGGAGTGGGTATAGATTTGTGATTTATGAGAGTTTGAGGACTTATTTGAGAATTATGGCCACTTGGAGATTTCATTTGTAGTTTTTGAAAATTTGAGAACTATTTTTTAATTTTATGTGGAACAATTACTAAAGTGCAATTTTACAAAAGTTCAGGGACCAAATTGTAATTTTATGTAGATTTCAATTTTTGGGACGAGAGCGTTATATGCTTGACCAAGATAAGTTTTTGGGCGTCGTTCGAGTGTCTAAGTCTGCATACGCATGTGCACGTATTTAAGTGCAGCCACAGTACCAGCTCCTCACTTTGATTTGTTTCTGACACATTCGTTTATTTTTTATATTATTGTTTCAGCTTCTGTTCTTGTCAGGGGGATCAGTCGCCAGATAATGGTGCCTAACCAACTTTGTTTGGACATCCAAGTGAGTGGATAGTAGCTTTAGACACATAGGTTATGTATTGAAACCTCTATTGTTTTTGTTGGACTGAATATATTTCTGAAATTAGACTAATCCATGGATTGGCTAATTTAATAACCTTATTATGCGATTTAATAATTAGTACTTTGTTTTTGAATTCAATATATATATGTTATATTCTCTCTCGAATTTGCATGCCTCTGTTTTTTATACTATATTAGTATGGTTTTTGTTTTGATTTGAGACGCCTAGCTACGGGGTACGTAGTTTTTGGTATACCAATGCTTTGTCAAGGTCCTAGTTACTAGGGTGATTTATGTTGGAATTCATGACTAAGTTTATGACATTCATAAGCATACATGGCAGTGAAAATAACAAAATTTTAAACCTAGAATTCCACTAAGGATCCATGCATATCGACATACACTATTAGGGTTATCAATTTTTACCTTAATAAATTTGCTTCTATGGTTCGGCCAAATGGCAATGTTGTTGTAACTTTTAGTATAAAACTCGAAACCCCTTTCTCATGTTGCCTTTTGTGCGAACGTGACTAATGGTATCTACACGAACGAACCACCTTGAATTTCTTAAGTGTAGTGGCACCAAGAATCACTATTCTTTCTCACAAAATTTTCTCTCTTTAGGTGTGTCAAAATTCGGCCAAGACTTTAAGAATATCTCTCCCAAAATTCGACGCCTCCATACACATATATATAGATGTGTAGAAACCCTAGTTTACATGTACTAGTCTTCTAGTTACTTGTCCTACAAGTATATGAACTCCATTACTTGTTCTACAAGTATTAGAACTCTATTACTTATCCTACAAGTATTAAACTTCCAAAATAGGTGTTGTACTCATATTCTACTACTTGTCCCATAAGTATAAGGACTTTTAAAAAATAGGAGTTGTAGTCTTTATGCATTAGGTCAAGAGAAGACTAGTCAAACTAGGATTCTTAATTACTTAACACATAAGAATAGAATACAACACTAATAAGGATATGTGTGCGCCAAATTTTCTCCTTATTTTAATGTATATTAGGCTTTTATTTATATGATACATTGCCATCAAATAAATTACTCCATTCTTAATACACATAGGCTGAATATTATGTCTTACATAACATAATGCCCAAGTCTTAAAAATAAGTCATTTATATATATATATATATATATATATATATATATATATTAGAAGCCATTACATTAATGAATAATATTGCATATATTACTAATTCTTGAATTATTAGTGATCAATCAAATTAATTATCTTAATACTTCGATTATTACAAGAGAGATATTTATGAACCAATTCAATTCGTTATTGTGTGTGACCCAATAGGCCTACTCGAAAGTGACAATGCACCTTGTCCCAAAACTTGGGCCCAAATACTATAAACGGTATCTAGTAATACATTATGGCATCCCAAAATCGAGTAGAATCGGTGATTCGAATTAACCTTTTACAGTTTGATATTTAGTCCTTTTGTCTCACGATATCTATATTAAGCATAAGACATGGTTACATGTCAATCTTATATTGCTTAATTTTTTTTGTGATCCCAAGTAGATTGATATAATAAATGATATTGATAAACTCTTTATCAATTCATTAGAGTATACATATATTCCATCAATCTTACTCATTAAGTGGCTTAAAGATATCACTCTTCATAAGAGGAACAAATTTGTTACTCTCACATCACTTCTCTACAAGATTCCTGACATATCCAATCATAGCCTTTATAGTTACCCTATTACGGATGACGTTTGACCAAGTTAAAACATGTGATTCCTCAATTAAGAGTCGATAGTGAGTTTTGATCAGAGGGATCAAATATCACCACTGCATGAAAGCTACTTGTGACATCGATCCATGAGGTGCTTTCATAACGGGCTAGTCCAATACATGTTCCCTAACATTTATCGATGTTATAAGTGATATCTCATATCCATAATCAGTAAAAAGTGATTATCCACTTAGCAATATACTGACCTTAATTTATTATTATTTCCATGATAACAATCAATTAGGGACATTTAGTGTAATATCTCGCCTTTTTTCGATAAGGTTTCAGTGGATCTCCTATTTGATTTTGGGAATTAGGGTGTTAAAATTGTTGTTTTGGTTTTTCAAGGAGTGTTAAATCGAGTAAGCAAGGTAGATAACTCGAGTTATGTAGAGGTTGGATAACTCGTGTTATAGTTTGGTGTAACTCAAGTTATATGTGGGTTTGATTACTCAAGTAAACTGATGGATAACTCGAGTAATTCATGAACCCAGAACGATCTAGGGAAAAACTAACTCGAGTAATAAGTTGTGTAACTCGAGTTAGAGCATGCTCGGGCAGAAATTCTATGAATACCCTTATCAAACTCTCTTAAACTCTCACTCAATTTTCCCACTCTGAAACATTCCAATCCATCTAGATTGAGTCTCCATTGCTTCCTTCTCTTTGACTCTACATCATCTCTGAGGTAAGATTTATCTTTCAACCCTTGAATTTCCTCATTTTTGCAAGATTGATCATGCTAGGGTTTGATTTACATGCTCATAGGTTTTGAATGAGTGTTGTTCTATTGGAATGGTTGTTTAAGGTTATTAGATCGTGCCACTGGGAGTCTGGAAACACCTATAATTGGCTTCAAATCATGAGAATTGAGGCTGATGATAAATGGGTAGAATCAATTTGGTTTGGGTTGATTTTAAGATGATTTTGAGTTAAACTGAAGGATTGGACCTTAGATTCATGTTTCGAAGGTTGATTATAGTCAATGTGGGTGATTGATTGCAATTTTTATCGGTGAAATCGAGTTTGGTCGAATTTTGGAAATTCTGGGAAGGTGACTTACTCGAGTAAGTCATTTGGTCAACTCGAGTAAACTAGGGCACGAATAACTCGATTTAGTATTCCATATAACTCGAGTAATTCGGGGCCTAGATAATACTCGAGCTATCCATGGTTCGGAGGGACCAAAGACGTAATTTTTTGTTCTTTGCAATATTGAAGAGTTAGAGGTCTAATTTGGGGATTTTGACTTCTTAGAGGACCTACTGGTTATTTTTGAGCACTTTCAGGACTAGTTGGTAATTTTACGAGGTCATGGACTAAAGTATAATTTTACAAAAATTTAGGGACCATATTATAATTTTACACTGATTTCGATTTTGGGTCAAGATTGTTAAGTCTTTGATTTTAACGAGATTTTGGGCGATGTTTGAGGGTATGAGTCTACATTTACATGTGCACGCATTTTGGTATCGCTACAGTAACAGTATCACATTGCTTTGTTTATGATGTTCTTTGTTTCTGATATCTCTGTTTCAGCTTCTTGTTTGTGCCAGCGAGATCAACCACCGGATAGTAGTGCATGATGGTGGAGAATTTCCGGTCCATAGTTTGTTTTCATTGATTTATTTATAGCTTTCCCATGCCATATGACCGTTAGTAAAGTGAAACTAGCCGTTGGAGTCCTCTGGACAATTCAAAATGTACGTTAAAGTTGCAAGACGTACATTGATCATGCTGATTTCCAGATCACGAATGTTGTTCTTCTTCTTACGTACGTTAATCATGTTTCTTTCCAGGTGACATACGTTATTTGTGGTTAACGTACGTTGCTTTGCTCCTTAACGCACATTAGGCATAGATAACATATGTTATTTGCTCTTTCAGCATTTCAGTGGCTTCTGCTTGCATTTTGGCTTTAATCCAACAATCTCCCCCTTTTTGATGATGACAAAACTTTCAAGAATCTAAGTGCTACATCAAGGCAACATATTTGATCAAAGATTTTATCCTTGTCAAGAGGTTAGGATAAACAAAAAAATGTGTGATCATGTCAAAAAAAATTTAAAATTTTCATTATCCCTATTAAAAACATTTATGCATTAAAAGAAATTCTTTTGGTTTTAACTCCCCTTTGAAAAAAATTTGTGCATCATTTAAAATATTTTGTAAACATCATTTCTCACCCTATTTAAATAAAAAATATCAATAAAACAACAAATGAAAAGAATTGAAAGCATTAGAATGATAGTACCGAAGTTGGCATCTCCAATGATATAGGATCTTTGCTCCAAGGTTGCTAAGCTTTCTTGAAAAGGAGACCTCGCTTTGATACCACTTGTTGGAGAATTTTTGGTCTATGCTTTGGTTGAATTTGGAGAGCATAATCAATTTGAAATGAGAGAGAAAATAACACCAAGATTTATAATGGTTCGGCCAACTATGCCTACGTCCACTACCTAAGTCTCATTTAGGATTTTTACTATATCGGTGATTGATTCCGGCTTAATCCAATAAAGCCTTACAGCAAGGTTGATTACGGTTCACACCTCTAAAGCCAATAAGGTTGATTATGGCTCACCCCTCTAAAGCCAACAAGGTTGATTACAGCTCATTCCTCTAAAGCTTAACCAAAGTTGATTCTCGGCTCAAATCTCCAAAGCCATATAATGTTGTTTTCTCTAGGTTCACAACAAATATTCCCCCACTCTCAAAGTATTTACAAAAAGAATACAAAGAATGAAAGCTCTATCTAGGAGTACATGTGTTTGATTGGTGCTCTTGATCTTCTCCCTTGCTTGAATTTGGTGTTTTGGGGTTGACGGATGATGAAAATGTTTGAGACTTGAAATCATATGATCATCTTTGTTTTCTGTCTTTCCTGGATGTATTTATAGCTTTCCCATGCCATATGACCGTTGGTAAAGTGAAACTAGCGTTGGAGTCCTCTGGACCATTCAAAATGTACGTTAGAGTTGTGAAATATACGTTGATCATGCTGATTTCCAATTCACGTACATTGTTCTTCTTCTAACATACATTGATCATGTTTCTTTCCAGATGATGTACGCTGTTTGTGGTTAACGTACATTGCTTTGCTCCTTAATGTACTCTAGGCATAGATAACATACTTTATATGCTCATTCACCATTCAGTGGCTTCTGTTTTCATTTTGGTTTTTCTTCATGTACATTGTCACTCATGTAATGTACGTTAAGCACCTTTGGAGCCTTGTTTCACAATTCCAAGCTTTCCAACATGTTCCACCTCAAGTCAAGTGCTTTTCATTTCATCAAAACCTTTTTTTCATCATTAAAACATGAAAGGATCTTAATGTTGATCACCTTTGATCCAACACCTGACTGCTTTTGCATGGACATCTAGGTGAGTGGATGGTAGCTTCAGACACATAAGTTGTGTCTCAAAATTGTATTCGTTTTTGTTGTGCTTGGCATATAAACTGAAATTAGACTAATCTAAGGATTGGCCTAATTAATAACTGGTTATGTGATTTAATAATTAGTTCTTTGTTTTCAAAAATATTGATATATATTATATTATAGATCCTTTCTCTATTTTGTTTCTATATGCATGATTATGCTTTTGTACTATTTTTGTACGGTTTTATTTTTAATTATGGGACGCCTATGCTACGGGGTATGTAGTCGTTGGTATGCCAATGTATTGATGAGGCCCTAGCTATTAGGGAGTGCTGGTAGCCATGTTGTCGTGGCCTGACACATGATTTGATTTTTGATTAGTGGTGTAGACCACGATTATCACACACTTAGGTTTATGGTGGAGACCACACCTGTTATATCTTTGTTTTTGGTCCCATATCACCGGTATACTTTGAATCGGTTTTTGATATATTAATTATTGCTACAAATATTTTTGTACATGTTGTTTGCTTTGTCCGTGAACGTTTTTGAAATGTTTTTGAAACTTCTACTATATATGTAGCGCGCACGCGTGTGTGTGTCTATATATATATATATAATCCCTTGCTATACCTGCATGCGGAATTTTGAATTGTTTTCAAACCAGTTTTTGTGAGGCACGTATGAGGCATTCTAAAGTGTTATTCCTCATTAGGTTCTTATCTCATTTCTCTTTCTTAGTTTATTTCTATCTCTGATCATAGGTTGAATTTTCGACCAACAACCGTTTGGCATCTTACTCAGTGAGGCGTTTATATTTTGGTTAGTGACGCCCTTTTGGTAATGCTTCTTCTTTTGTTTTAGAGCTCTGCACCGAGATGTTGATGGGTTACTGAGATTTTCATTTTATCTTTTGAATACTCTGATTTCATTACAATTTTATTTGTATTCCATTTCACATTTATTCTATTTTGATATACTTATATATATTTTCATGTAGGTGTTTTGATATCAAAAGTTTTATTAAAATGTTTTAGTTATCAAATGGGTAGTGTTTCTGATTCTCTGAGGCTTGTGTGAGATGGGTCGGACGCCCATAGACAGTATGCCTTGCATACCGATCATGGTCCGAAAACTGGTCGTGACATTTAGAATAATATTTCTTTTACCTTAAGATTTTACTATCAAGTCAAACTTGATGGCATAAGAAATAATAAATTATTCATTGAGGTTTTATCTTCATAAAACATATTATAATATTCCATAAATATGAAATAAAATACCTCTTTATTAAATGATAAATAAAATAATCATGTATATAAATGATTGGACTAGGGCACTAACACTAACAATTTAGTAGCCGTATGACTGGCCAGACATAAGTACTTTGATTGGATGTTGGCGGAGTCCACATCGCCTTTTCTTTTGGTGCTTCATGCACACCTTTATTTTTGGTCCCATACCCCATATATTATTTATTTTGTAACTGATATTATTATTATGCATGCGTGCATACTGTCTGCTTTGTTTGCGAACGTTTTCGAAATGGTTTTGAAAGCTACTATATATTAGCGTGCGCGAGCGCGCATGCGTGTGTGTGTGTGTGTGTATATATATATATACGAGATGGCCGTTTTTGATTCTCTAAGACTTGTACTGGATGGGTTGGGCTTCTAGTTCGACTCGCCTTATATGCCGGCCATAGTCCGAAAACAGGTCGTAACAAACACTTTAATTAATTTATTTATATGAATTATTTGTAAGATTATGCACAACTTGTTATGTCTTTTTTGAACGACTTATTATTTATAATCCTTTTGTTGAAATTATTTGTCTTATTCCGTTTTATATTTTTAATTTCCTTTGTATGCTGACAATTTGTTTTTATTTTTTTTACTTTATGTTTGACTGTTTTCTAGTTTACCTATTTTTAATAATTTTTAACTAATCACTTATTTTAAATTTCATCTAGTAAAAAAAACTGATTTCTTTACAAAATTATGAAGATTGAATTATTCAAGTTTTTTTTAATTGAGATTACTTGCCATTTCCATTTTTTGTATTTTTCATTTTTTTTGTTTGCTTTTTGAGTCTTTATTTACTTTACTTTCATTATTTACTAGGTTTTTCCATATTTTCAATAGAGTTTGTTTTAAAAAAAATGAAAATTGAAAAAAATAAAATAAAAGGACATTTAGTTTGCATTTAAAAAAAAAACGAATAAAACCATTGATAGAATTTATATGAACACAAGTACACAAAAACCAAATGAAAAGAAAAGGTTCAAATATTTGGACGTTATTTGGTGTTCATTTGGTAATTTTTTGGTTTCTATTTGAGTTTCTATCTATGGGCTGCTTTTTTTTTAACTGGTTTCCTGTCCACAAGTTGCTACTTGGCTTTCATTTGGTATGTTTTTTTTGTTTGTATTTTTTGTTTACACTTAGTATTTTTTTTTTTCGTTTGGTCCTCTAACCCCAAATTATTATTTGGTATTTATTTAGTTTTCAATTGTTTTCCTATCCATAGATTGTTATTTTTTTATTTGATTTTCTATCTATAATTGTTTTTTGGCCTTCAAATGATATTTTTTGTTTTACTTATAATTTTTCTTTCATTTTATATTATTTTTTCTTTCATTAGATACTTTTCAGTTTTTGTTTGGTTTCATTTCATATTCATTTCATATTATTTGTTTTTTTGGTATCTTTTTGGTAATTTTCTTCCATTCATGTACTGTTATTTGGTATTATTTTTGGTTTTATTTGGTATATATTATTAAAGCTAACATGTATTCATTTTGGTATTTTTTTTATATCCAAGTAAATTTTTTTTATAGTTTTTAATTGGCGTTTATTTTGATATTTTCTATAGATATTAAAAACTTTTGGCACAAATACATTAGATATAAACTAATGTGTAATAATTCACTTTATATATAAATCTACTGTTACTCAATGGAAAAAAAAATATTCAAAATGAATTTTATGTAAGATTATAACAAATAAAATTTATCTTATATTTACAAAACTGAATACATTATATTATATTATATTATATTATATTATATTATAAATTTGTAAAAGTGTTTATTTCTATTTTATGTTTAGTTTATTTTAAGTTTATCGATTAAAATTAGAAACTTTCATGCCTCATGTAATGCTTTGAAAGTATTAAATACTTGGGAAAATTATAGTCTACATATCATTTTACATTTCTAATTTCCTTCGCACCATCGTGAATGCCATTTTTTACATTCACATCTAATTTTCCTTTCAATAGGCCAGCTATTCAATTTTCTGTCTTTTTCTGTTACGGGAAATGTTGTGCCAACATTGGGTGCTTCAATGGTATTCATATGGCTTTCTTTGGTATTCTATCCATTAATTATAATTTGGTATTCATTTGTTAAATGTTTCGTATTTTATTTGGGGTTTTTTGGTATTTATTATTAAATTATTGTATTGTATTTGTTTTGGTATCTTTCTGTTTTTTATTTGGTTTTAGAGTTGCCTATACCGATCTAACCAATAAACAGTATAAATAATCGGTTCGAGTTACTTACCTTGATACACAAAAGACTAAATATTACGGATAGGAACCAAACTATGTGTCAGCCTTGCAAGTAAACTACAATCGTGTTATGGATGGAAGTGTTCAACTCATTAGGGAGGAAGAAGAAAGATTTCTTCTTTCTAGCCACAGAGGCCATTGGCCTCCTCTCCCTGTGTAGAGAGGATTTTTATTTCCTGTAATGTTAGATTAACCCTAAATGGGTTTAGATGGCACTTTATATACTAGTGTTGTATAGGCCTTCTACAACATACAAGGATCCCACTTATCCACTACTCAATTGGGCTTGCCAATTGGACTCGATCAACGGTCCCGGTTTACCAACCTGATTCGGTTCACTCGTCATTAGCAGACTGCTTTTTCCAACATCTCCTACTTGCACATGATGGAATCATATCTCGTTATGGATCATGAAGTAACTACTACCATTCACGATGAAGATATTGTATCATACAACAAATAGACCATGCAACCAACATACGATGAGAGCGTAATTGCTATACACCTAATATGGATATATAATATCTCATATCTCAATCCTATTAGAAGGTCCCTATCGTAGAACAGTTACATTATACCAATTTGCTAGAACGTATGCCTTCCCTCAGTTCGTAAACACATAATCATTGCTTTCACACTTGTTGATCTCACGAAAGCTTTACTCAAAATTCACTTATTATGTGATACATCACATGAGAGTTGACTTAGTAAACTTATGAGACTAGTGCAAATGCGTCTAAAAATGAACTTCCCCTCTTACATAAACAACCCATATAGCCAAGTTTAGCCTAGCATGTCAGGCTTGGTTGAATCAATCATGACCTTTAATACCAAGTTAAGGTAGCCAAACTTAATTACACATTTTAAATGTGTTAAGGGTTCTAAGGGTAGGTAGTATCGAGAACCACATGTTTACAACAGGGTCTCACACTAGGAAAAGTAAGATCGTTTATCAATCTTTTCCATTCCTATGGTCATGTATATAACACATATGGTATGATTATGTGTTGTGGTACTCTTTCCTTCCCTTGGAGGAGCTCATGTTTATACAACATTTTCAATGCCACATAAAAGCTTCGGTTATGATGCATCTCGCTATCTAACCTTAATCCACAACTTAACTGGATTACTTCTAGTTTTAAGACATAATATACTAAAGGCTTCTCATTTGTAGCATCTAATCAATTTAATAATCGTCATAGAAGTTTATCCTATGGTGTACGTCATTTCCCATACGACTTTCTAGCCTTTTGACAATGAATTCACGAATGTAAAATGCAAGACAGCCTTTTGATTATAAACACACATAGATCTCTCTCTACCTTCAAAATCAACCTCATCTTAGTGCTTCCCCCTAACAAATTGGGAAAACTAAGGTAAACACGTGTGTGAGTCGGTTACTTCTCTGTCCAACATGCTTTGCACACTCTAACGCTACAACAAATATCAACTCTCAATATTTGTTCTTGTGTATTGTCCGCTATGATCTTATCAAAGATCATGCGTTAAAGGATTCCACATTTTATATTCCATACGAGTCTTAAGAAATTTATTCCTTACATCAAGCTTTTACTAACTCATCTACAATCGCATGGACTTACATTTCAAGTTTATTTCTCCTTGTGAAACTTATATTTAAAATTCACTTATTCTTGTGTAAACAATTCCTTCACGAATATTTGATCTCTATTTGCTTAGACTTATAATAGATCTTCTTGATCCTTAGAAATTAGGGATGAATGTCACTAAAGACTATCATCGATTCTTTAGGTGTCAAAATAGCAAATGTATATCACTTTATCGCAAGCCCTTATGATAACACTATGTCTTGCAATGCCTTTAAATCATCCAAGTATCTCGCTCACTACTTTCCAACATCCTTCTTATATGTTGGATCAATATTTGCTATCTAACTTGATTGCATAGAAAACTTTAGGTATTGCACACACCTAGGCATAACATTGTGTACTAAAAGACATGTAGATCATACTACAACAGAAATTCACATGACATTTGTATGAAGAACTTTCCTCAAACATTCTTCCTTTCATATCATTATGGACACATTTAATTGCTAAAACACTTGCTCTTAGTCATGGAGTATCTATGGTTTATACATTTATGCATTTTAAGGCATTTAAGGACTTTATCGATACATCCCTCTTAGAGAGGGACAACAACTCACTTGAACATGGAGTTTGACTCCAATGGCAACCATATCATTAATCTCAAAGTTGAACCACGATCAATCTTTAGCGTCATTCAAGTATGCTGGACCATTCCTAGCTATAAGTACGATGTTCGCACAATGTAAGAATGAAAATATTTGCCTTGACATTATCACAACATACATGAATATACCATCCTATTCGAAGATTGTCTAAGGCTGTACTTTAGACGATGAAACTATTAGGCTAAACCATGTAGGTTTATACTCCAAATCCTCTATTGAAAAAAGGAGCCTTTACATCTCATTAATATAGGTCGAGATATAGACTAACCCAAATGACCAAAGTCTATTTGATAAAATAAATCTTTCAATAAGGTGTTCTTTCCAATCTTATTGATTAAATCCTTTTTGGTGATTATCGATGTCTTACATGATCTATCGCTTGTGTACTCACTTATGTCTAATGGGTGCTCTCCCTTTGGGTAGATCAACTAGTTCCCTATTTGGTTCAATCTCTCAAATGTCACTTTCACTTGTGTTGCTTTAATCCATACAACTTTTACTAGGATTAGTGAACCTCTAACATACTCGCAGATTCATCCTTGACTTTTTCCATGAAGGATCATGATTGTTCATTGAAAAATGTCATAATGAGACTTTATCTCTTCTAGGTCTATTGATTTTATAAATGCTTCCATTAGGTTCAAGCTCTATATAGGAACTCTCACAAAAATCAAGTTTTTTACTCCCATTGGAAAATAGGAATCTTGCTCCCATTAAAGTTAGGATCCAGAACATCCGCATGTGCTTAAGGTAGATAAGATAGAAGTTGAATTGCCCTAAGACTTTGTTGATGCATCCTTTTCAGAGAAAGAGATAATAATCGCTCAGATCAATCTCTTAAGATTTTTTAAACTCAAGGATGTAATCTAAATTACCTATATTTATTTGTCATCCTTCATCCTCCTCAAAAATTCTCCCACTCAGATGAAGTGATCCTAAAGAACTCAGTTCCTAAGTCTCAAAGAAAGTAAAATATTTTCCACTTTATCCTAGTTAAGAAATCTATTCCCTAGGAATGTGACTTCTTATAACTCGTTACTATGCCAATTTCTCATCATGCCACAACAAATGTGTCATTTTTATACAACATGGTGTCTGATAACTTTTGCCTATCAGTATTTGGACCAAGGAATCATGGATATTGTCAATACATCTCTTGGTTCCAAGTGGTTGAGTTCATACACTTGATTAATCTACAACTTATGAGATGTACAAGTAATGTACTTAGACGGTATATACACTTTGAACGTTGTGGTCTTTGCTATCATAGTTCTCACCACATAGATGAGAGTTTAATCTCTTCTCTTCGCTATGCAAGTTATTTGCAGAGGGTAGGAACAAACAACTTATGTTAAATTCCCTTTCATCACACAAAGCTTTGGACTCACTTTATAGATTTATGACCCTATTTAATCCACAAAACTTTACTTGATTCTCATGTTAACTTGTAAGAAGAAAGAACTAACTTGACTATTATTAGTTATGAGAAATCAAATCGATATGATCATACTTTCCACAATTATATACACAAAAGCGATGAAGTACTAGGCGTTGGCCTTGCCCTCTCATTCTTTTGATGCCAAACATCAAAAGTGGATTAATATCAACAAAAATTTAACTTTAAATGCCTTTAAAAAAGATTTCTTCTCTAGTATTCCATCTTTGCAATGCTCGCAATTAGACAATTGGAACTTACACATTTGACCAATACTCCCACTTTAACTAATCTTTGTACTCAATTTTGCCAATGTGTTTGAGTTGTGTGCATTAACTTCACATAATCCTTTATAACCATGTGATGTAGCAAGAACAAAAACTAGATTTTTTAATAGTCAAGTTCTTTACCTTAACTAAGAAACTACCTTTAGTGCCAAAGTAGTCCCCACTCAAACATGGTTCAACAAACGCTGTTATTGTTAGTACATAAATTGAAGGCAAACTTCAACCCTCAGTCAATGATGAAACTCAAGTAAGAATATTGAACAAGATAACTCTTCTCACTTATATGAGTTTTAACAACATACCCTCACAGGTGCATCGTCTCACATATGGTGCTCCTTTGGAAATTAACATTTCACTTCAGAAAATGTCAACGTTGTTCAAGTTCAAGGTTTTCTTGAAAATTCTGTTTAATCTCTCACTCTTTAAGGACTTAGGTTCTTAAACATTTCTTTCTATAATGTTGGTGAAATCTTTTGTATTGGATTAACCTTAAATGGGTTTAGATAGCACTTTATATACTAATGTTGTATGAGTCTTCTGCAACATATAACAAGCCCACTTATCCACTACTCAAATAAGCTTGTTAATTAGACTCGGTCCACGGTTTTAGTTTATACCTTAATCGACGGGGTTCGGCTCACCCTTTAGGCAGACCGTTTTTTCTAACAGGTTTTCTATCTAAGTTTTTTTAATAATATTCTATAGGTCCTTAATTGACAATTATTTACTTTTTTGTTTAATTTCCTAATTGTTAAAGATGCATATATATTTATTTGGTAATTATTTGATTTTTCATATGTTTTTTTGTCCAATTATTTTCATAATTTTCAATTTCTTTTTAATTGGTATTTTTTTTATTTTTTTGGTTTTTATTAGTTATAACTATAAATGCATATGTATTTGTTAGATATTCTTTTTAAAATTAAACGATAAGTGATATAATTTTAAAGTCAAAAAGCGTACTATTAATACCAATGAATGACAATTTTTCATTGATATATTATCTTTACTAATGTTTTTATTAAATTCAAATTTAATAGATTTAGTCGTATTAATTTTTTGGAACTTAATTATAGTTTATTTGATTTTTTTGAAATTAAAATTTAAAAAGCATGGGATAAAATAAAATAGAGACAGAAAAAATTCATTGGTGTCAAAACAAAATTTTCACTAGGGCTTGTAAAGGCTTGCGTGGACCTATTTAAAAATTTCACTATTTTGCCTTTAGATTACCAATGAAGCAGTAGGAGACATGTGGGCCCACTTGCAGAAAACCTGTGTCATCAGGTGATGTGTTTGTGTTGGCGCTTTGTTTGGGATGTAACATCGATTTGTCCCGATCGTGCTGGTTTTTTGAATCCTCAGGATGCAGGATACACACGCGAGAATCGCCTTTTGTCGGACTATATGTGCAATTATAATTTTAAAAACTAATGTTTTGTAATTACCCCTTTACAGATTCACAATTTGGTTTAAAAAAGTGGGATTACCATCCCATGTATCACGGCATATATCGGGCAATTGTTGTCAGATTTACTGTTTGTTAATTGTGATTATGGGTTGTTTGGTTTGTGCATTTTAGGTGGAATCAGAATAAAAATGAGAATTGGATTTCTATTCTCATTCCTAAATTTAGTTTTCTATTCTCATTCTTAATATTTAGTTCACACAAAGTCGTTTTGATTCTCATCCCTATAAAAATAACATTTTTTATTGTCTTTGTAATCTCATTAACAGGGAGATGTCTATTAATGAGATTTTTATTACTCCATAATCACTGATTCTTTTTTCACGTCTTCTTTCTCTCATAGCCTCTTGCTATTATCTCCTGTCCATTATCCATCTTCTTTTCACGCCATCTCTCCTACCATCATCTCTTCCACCATTAACATTGTTTAATTATTATGTGATTTTTTTTGTTTTTAGAGTGAAATTTATGGCGGTCCTCAATGTTTGGTATATTGTTCCACTAGGTCTCTACTACTTCTAATATAGCATCTCCGGTCCCTCCGTCATTCCTCTGTTACTTTTACATAACAAAAAAACAAATTTAGCCTCAAATTTAAAACTTATTTACTCATCATAAACCGAACCCAACCAAAATCTACTAACCTCAACACCCAATCAAACACATCCATTCTAAAACCAAAATCAAAAAGTTAACCCAACCTAAACACCCAACCAAACCCACACATGCCCTCTTCCTTAACCCAACCCCAAACCACATGCTCTCTTCCTTAACCCAACCCAAAACCACAACCTAACATAACCCAAAACTCAAAACTACACACTCTCTCTAACTCAAAACCATAACCTAACCTAACCACAAAACCCAAACCACAATACCATTGTTTCTTCTTCTTCTTCCATCATCTCTCTCTCTCTCTTCCCTCCTCCAGTCTCACCACACCCTTTCCTTTTCTCTCATCAGACGGTCAACGGCTTCAACGCCGTTCAACCCTCAACCCCCGTCGTCGCCACCATCGATGAGCTCGCGAAGCTCTACACCCTTTCTCCTCCGTTGTCTCACGCACTGCCCTTATTTCTCTCTCTCTTCCATCCTCCAGTCTCGATCTTCGGCTTCAGTGTCATTCAACACTCAACCCCCGTCGTTGCCACCATCAACGAGCTCAAGAAGCTCTGCTCCCATCTCTCCGCCGTCGTCGTTCACTATCAAGAAATCTCCTCCATAACATGTATAACATCTTTGTTTCTCTCTCTGATTTTCTTGTGAGGTATGATGTATTTCAAGAAGAGTTGGTGTCGATGTTGAATGTTTGAATTATGATCAGGTTTTTTCAATTTCGTCCAATTTGGAGAAAATAGAAGCAGATAGAAATGGATTACGAAAGGAAATTCAAGTTCTTGTATACTTTTGATTTTTTGTTCCACGGGTTTATGACTTCTTTTTTGGAAATTCCAGTTGCTTAGGATTTTGGTTCTATTCTTGTATACTGTTTGTTTTTTTTTTCTAGAAATTCCAGTTGCTTAGGCTTTTAATTATCAAAGGAAAGTTTATGTATAACCTTTTGAATGAGCCATTTGTTATTCTTGTGTTGAAAATTGAATGAATTGTAGTTTGAGTTGAATTGATTTTTTGCATAGGTGATGACTGAAGTTTCAGGTGTGTCTTAGAGAGAGAGAGAGAGAGTGGTGGGAGAGATTTAAAAACAGAGAACGAGAGAGAGAGAGAGAGAGACAGTGGTGAGAGAGTTGATTAGAGAAAAACATATAGTATATAAAGGTAGTTTTGTCATAAAAAATGGGATTTTTTGGGTCTGTGTTGCCATGTAAGAAAGTCTGACGTGTCCATCAAACTTAATTGACGAAAGTTGGGGTTAGGGACCAGAGATGCTATATTAGAAGCAGTAGGGACCGATTTGAACAATATACCAAACATCGGGAACCGCAATGGATTTCGCCATTGTTTTTAATAACAAGCTCCTTTTGTGACCCTATGCAACTTTGTGAAGAAACAAAAATGGCGGGGAGAGATGAAGTGAATGTCAGTATACGCCGTAGGTCGGCGACGCCGCTTTGGGACTGCATTCAGTAACTATGTGTACAGAGTGTACCCAAACCTAGATGAGGGAGCGATTACTAAGCTACGGGCTACTAATCTAAGATTTATGCTTTTGTGTGTGTGTAGTAATGAAAAATTGGTATCTTTATGGTGAAGAATGCAGGATTGTGATTTAGTGCTGTGAAGCTAAATTCTAGGTTTTTGGTTGTCGAATTGATTTTATTTTTTGTTTTTTGGTTTGTGAATGGATCGATAATGACTTTAAAGTTAAAAGTGTGTTTCAAGAAAAATATCTAGAATTGAAATTTCAGATTGATGACATTGAGTAGTTTTACGTTTTTTAGGGTTGTTGATTTACTTTTGTTGTAAGCTCAGATTTATGGTCCAAAGCAAAGTTTCGAATTGATCCCTTGTTGGATCAAAATCGAATTGAGTTTTGTCATTCGATGGATCTTACATTGATCTATTCCTATGTTTATGTAGGCTAGAGAGTTTGCAGAAGCAGTGAGCAAGGAAGATGGCACAGAGAGTTTTGTAACTAAAGTAGTTTTTGAACGATGAACAGTAAGGAACGTTTGTTGTTGTTTGTAATGTTTCCAGAAATTGTTTACTCTTTCTCATAATGGTTATTTACAAGCTGATTTTGATCATAAGAATTTCTATGAACTTATTGAATTATTTTATTTGTTTATTGAATTTAATTATTTTAATAATAATTTTACAATATATTGTTTTATTATATTGAATTTTTGTTGAATATTTAAATTTTGTTATTGATTTCGATTTCGTGGCATAAGTATATCAAACAGATAACAATCATAATCAGATTATGATTCCTTATTAAACCAAACAACTGTGACATGAATTAATTTGATTATGATTCCTACCATTCTGATTCCCTATGTAATTGATTCCAATTTTGATGCAATTTTTAACCAAACGGCCCCTATAGTTTTTTTTTTGGAATCAATTGGGTTTTAACCAAAGGCAAAGGAAAATGGAGTCAAATAATATCCATCGGAGATTCGGCGAGCCCCTATTACACTATCGCTAATGAACCCTCCGACCTTGGAGCCTCCTGCAACTCTCGCCACCATTATTCAAAATAAATATTTTGCAACTAAAAGGGTGAAAGTAAGAAATATTGGGTTTCTTACATTTCATTATCTCATAGGATGTCTTCAATTTGTTCATTCTTAGATGCACCCTATTAATGATGTAACAAAATGTATTCATTGCTTCGACCCAATAGTATTTGGTAGATCATATTCACTCAACATGGTTGTACACATCAATTTGTTAGTGTAAGCCCTAGCCCCAAGCACATTGTTTACCCCTTTATATTTGATATATATAGTATGAGACATTTTTCATCCTGTTTCTTATTTCTGTGCATATTTAATTGGATGAATTATCCGTGAATAGTGGTTCTGATTAAGTTATCAAATATAATTTGGATATTAAAACCTTAATCCGTAAAAGAACGCTATTCTAAATATCCCCAGTCAATCATTGTCATAGGAATGGCAATGAATGAAGACTAGTATGTACCTTTTGAGATGATCCTATTTTACGAATCATAGGATATGATATATCGATCAGAGTACATAGATACTTGTTAGAGAACAGTGTATTTGGATTGATCCATTCACGAGAATACTACATGGTAGTACGTCATAAGTATTTCTCGTGCAGTGCTTATACTCGAACCCTTCGACCTAAAATCTCTATGGATTCTTAGGTGATTTGTCGTATACTTTGACATATGCCTAACCTGACCGTAACTGGTTGACTAGTATGGGTATGGTTGGGTATAAGGTTGCAATAGTTCTTGTTGATGCATATTGACATTCGTTCAATTTGGGTAATCATCATGTTTTGCTAGAGACCGCTTATGATTTATGGGCTTTGGGCCCATTGCCAACATTGAATGGACCTACAGGATCGCACACAATAAAACCAATTGAAGAAAATAAATGCTTCTTTCTACATTTGCCACTTATTTATGTAGATAAGA
>CAODLS010564134.1:0-13745 GCA_948243855.1 Flueggea neowawraea | reverse complement strand
CCATTTTATTGACAACAACAAGAAGCTTAGCAACACCCAAGGTCTTTGCAAGCTGAACGTGCTCACGGGTCTGCCCACCTCTCTCATATCCAGTTTCAAATTCTCCTTTGCGAGCAGAAATTACCTAATTATAGAAAAAGTGAGGATTAAAGTCATTAAAGTAAAGCAGAAATAAAAAAATTTGAGCAATCAGGTACCAGCACGCCAACATCAGCTTGAGATGCACCACTAATCATATTAGGAACATAACTCTTGTGACCCTGGAAGGAAAAGAAAAAAAAAAACAGAAGAAAAAAATTGCAAAAAGTGAGAAAAAAAATTGGAAGGAGAATAAATAATTGAAACACGAAAATTTAAAGAGAGAGAGAGAGAGGTTGGGATATTGAGCCAAATCAAATACCACATGATAGAAGCCAAGAATCATAAACCCATACATAGTAGAGAATAATTCCAGGACTATCAAAGCAGATAACCAAAGCCTATAAAATATAGTTTGAGTGACCAAGTAATATCCATTGCTAAATGTATAAACATATACTCCCAGATAAAACAGAATCATGTACCTACATGCATATACTGTAATGAAATTGTTATTCTTCCCACAAAACTTCACAGAAACGCCACATTGCTAATAGATGGTTCAGAATAAAGAAGCAGAACTAACTACAAAAGGGAAATCGAAAAGCACCCAACCGGGAACGAAGAAGAAGAATGAAAAAACCCAACATGAAAAATAAAATTTTCTTGCCAAACTCTCTTTTAAAAAGTAATGCAAACCAATTCCATTTCACATTTTTGAGTTTCAATAAAATCGGTGACGACATTGTACTGTAGAACAGTGAATAAGATCACATAGACAAAGCAATTAAACACAGAATCGATAATCCCTCACCGGTGCATCTAAAATGGTAAATCTAGTTGTCTCTGTTTCAAAATGAGCTCTTCCAACTTCAACTGTTTTGCCCTAAAATTAACGACACAAACATCAACAATGTAAACAGAAACCGATAAAGTTTATTATCAACAGGATAACCACAAGAAAGCCAAATTCTACAGCACATAAAAGAATACCTTCACCCTCTCCTCTTCATTAGTGTCCATAATATAGGCCATGTACCTAGCAAAAAAAAACAGATGTTCTAGTCATTTGAAAGACAGGAATCAATTCATAATTTGCAAAGATTTCCACAAAAATCCCATCCCATAAGAGAAAATAATAAAAATGAAAAGATCAATATGACAACACCTAAAGTGTTAAAATAATTACTATTGTGCCAAAATTTGTTAAATATTAATTACAATTTGAATAGGCTTATCATAATGAATAAAAAGAGTGAAAAGCAGTGTACTAGATTGCTTAAAGTCTATATATATGAAGCCAAATATACACTTCAAGTGTCAAAGCAGATTAGCAAAACATTAAAGACAGAGCAACTGACCACTAAATTTAGCTCTTCTTGACCTGTCTATTAGAATAATGAAACGCTAAAAGCATGAAACTTGGAATTAAGAACAATATAGTCTTGCAATATGTTATTAAAAAATATTTACCACAGTTCGCTATGATTGATATGGAATTAGTAAGGTAGACCAATCTAACATAAATTCTACCTATAGACCAAACATGCAAAACAAATGCCAGCTCAGTTTTAACTGAACAGAACTTGTGCATGTAAATTTCCTAATAGCAAATCATATTATTAATTAAAAATTATTATTATGAAATAAAGATGAGATTGCAAACACAAAGTTAAAAGGTACAATTTAATGATAAAAGGAGCTCCTACCAGCTTTCTCTACTTTTATCCTTAGCTTCTTTCTCATATTTCTGGATTGTACGATCATCCACCTGACCATTAAGAAAAAGTATCTGGCCTCCAGTAGTGGATTTACCAGCATCTGAAATAAAGACACAACAGATGCTCCTTAAAGAACGAGGAGATTGATAGATATTTAAAAAAAAAAAAGACCAGAAGCTAAAAAACTGTTCTAGAATTAAATAAATCACAACTGAAGTTAACATGTCTAATGAAACATGATGCAACACAGCCAATTATCCTCTTCTCAAACAAACAATTACTGTTGTACAGTTTAAGGTGGAAATAAAGGAAAGAGTAATATATCAGCAATTCCTAATAAAAAATCCTAAATGGTAATATTAGCCACTCAACCATAAGGGTATAAAATAATCAAAAAAGGTATTTCATCATACAATATGCAAAAAAAAAAATTGCGCCACCTAGAAGATTCAAATAGTGTTTCAAGCCAATCCAAATCCAAACTATGTTCAATATACACATAATAAGAATATGATGGCCGTTTCTAATCCCTGAATCATGGGTGCTTAAATTGGATTAAGTAAAACAGCACAAAACAATCAACCACCTGAAACAAAAATGGATTTGAAAACAGACAACCAATACTCATAAAATCAAATGATGGTATTCTAATAGACTAAAAGGCACACCTCAGATTCACTAACATCACATGAATCATTCAGTACACACTAGACAGGAAAAAAACATAAGAGCAGCCAACAGACAATTATCTGAATCAACAACACAATCAAGTAGATTAACCTACCAACATGGCCAATAAAAACCACGTTCAAGTGTCGCTTCTTATTATTTTCTACCCTGTCATCTGGTACTGCAACATTCCGTTGTGCCAAAACTTCATTATGCTCTTCAATTACAAATTTCAGTAGAAAAGTAAGCAAGTATGGAAATGAATCAATAAAAGAAATAGGATAGGCATTCTAGAGAGTAGAAAACTGCATCATCGTATTAATATTATCAAGGCAATATTTCTATAGTACCTCTTGGTTGAACCTGCACATCCTGGGAGTTCGCAGCAACTTTATTTTTTCCTGCAAACATTTGCCGAAGAAATCATAAGATAGTGGTCAGATAATATTCTTCAGCAACACATTGGAGCAAATACCATGTCCAAGACGCTCAAAGCATGTTGCCCCTAAAAAATCTAGAACTAAGTCTTATTTGTTGAGGAAAGATCAAGAATGAAAATTGATCTTTGTGGTACATTTGGTAATCACAAGTAAATGAAAAAACAAAAATATTATTCATCCATAACAATAAGAATTAGATACTAGTAGAAAATGAGAGAAATAGTTCCATTCTTACTCTTAGAAAAAGGAGATGTGCATAATTCTGACTATCATGTGCACACTTTTTGATAAAATACATATCATAACTTATGCTCTCAGCAACAAAAATCCTGTTAAAGTGCAATAGGTATTGACAAGCATATTTTCTACTAGATAATCGGGCAAGTGTTGGATAATTTTGAGAGATACTTGATTGGCCCTACCACAGACGAAAACTTATAATGGTCTTAAGTCTAAAAGATAAAGGAAATCTATTTTTGGGAACCTTTAGTTTCTACAAGATGCAATTTGAATACACGCACTTCAAATTTTCAAAACTAATCTAAAAACATCTGGCCTTGAATTGCTGAAACAAGGCAGAATTCATGAAAAATGCGGATCATAATAAAGTAGATACTACACTTCTTTTACAAATATATATATAACAACTACCAAATTCCAGACAATTTAATTTGAAATACATTCAACCTTCCTCCAAATTATCCAACTTCTCAATTTCTTCCATCTCTGCATCTTCAGGATTAACCACCACCTCACTGTTCCCTTCTGCTAAGATTTAATCGAAGCGTTCAATATAAGATAGCAATCCAAACACGAAATCGGAAAAATCAAATCAAATATCTCATTCGATAAAATAGTAAAAAAATATAACACATAAGTCCCAACAATACCTGTAGATTCAAGTCCTAAAGCACGAATCTCCTCAGCAATATCTACCATTCACGACAACAACAGGGACAAAGAAAAGTTACAAGCAACCAATCCAACATAATTCTCAACCCATTCGCATCACAAATTACAGAAAACCCACCAAACAAGAAATGAAAATAAACATTCAGATCAATTAAAAGAAACAATTCCGATTGCATAAATAAAAACGCCAAAAGGAAGTTCAAGTTAGAAATCGATCAGTAACTAATAAGAAGCTGATAAAGTTGATGCGATGGGTACCCATGGTTGCGAAGCTGCGGAGTTCCGGAGAGTGATGAAGAGAAGACAGGTTCGCCAAGGAACTAAGCGAGCAAATGTGTAGAGTAAAGAGTCGCAAAGGAGTATATGAGATGCGAGGGTTTTCTTTTCCTTTGTGTTGCGCCTCTCTTCTCACCACCTGGCGATAAATTTTTAGTCGTTGGGACTAAACGCAACATCGACCACGAGGGACCAAAGTTTATTTTTTTTACCTAAACCAGTTTTGGGTTTTTGAATGTTCGACCTACACAACTGGCAAAAATTTGACTTTTATATCAAATTAAAATTTAAAATTAGATTTTTATCATACACTAAACACATATTGAGTAATAGAAATACTTTTGAAACATGTTATAAAAATATCATATTTTTTATTGACTAAAAAATTGACCGAAATTTTGAGATTTTTAGCGAAAAATGGTGATATTTTTGTGAGAATTTGAGATTTTTTTAGCGAAAAAGATAAATTTAAAGAGAAAAAATATGATATTTTAGAATGTATCCAAATATATCCATATGTAACCAAATGTATCCATATGTATCCAAATGTGTCCAAATTACATTTTTTTATATATAAAATTAGATTTAATAAATTTTTGATTTAATATTTTTTTAAATTAAACGCATCCAAATTATAATTTTTAATATAATTTTTTCAATTTTTTCGATATCTCCAAAATGTATCCAAACCATAAGTTCTTATACAATTTTTACAATTTTTTATGTCTTCAAATGTATCCATATGTCTCCAAATGTATCCATAATTAAATTAAGTTTAATTATTTATATATTATTAATTTCATTTTATTTTGTTTAGCAAAAATTGATTTGGTGTCCAGTGCTTTACAAACGCCTCCAAAATGTATCCATAAGTGTCCAAATGTATCAGCAAGTCTCCAAAAAATGTATCTGTAAGTATCCAAATGTATCCATCCATACACAAAATCAATATAATTCAAAAAATAACCAAAGTAAAAAAAAAAACTAAACAAACATAATTAAAGTGTTTTTCCATATTAAAAAATGAATAAAAAAGCCAAAGGTATTTTTGTCATTTTGAAAAAATAAAAAAGGGAGCAGATAGGGTTTACCCAACCCTAGTCGCCGTCGCCACCTCAATCACCACCACTCTCCTTATCACCTGCAGATCAACAAAGAGAGAGAAAGGAAAAACTGAGGCAACGAAGAGGAGAACAAGGCAAGAGAAGGTGTGAACCAGAGAAGAGAGGATCGAGCAATGGACGGACGAAGACAGAGATGAGATGAGATGAGAGGAGAGTAATCAGAGACAGGGCGAGCAAGGAACAAAAAAGAGAGAAGAGAAAAGAGATGACCCAGCAAGGGATGAAGACGACGATGAGATGAGAGGAGAGAGACGGATTGAGCAAGGACCAGAGATGAGGCGGTGAAAGGAGTGAAGCGGCGTCGAACGGAAACAAGGTTGGCAGAATCTAGGGTTTCGGCAGAGGAGAAGGGGAGAGCTTCGGCAGAGGTGAGTGGGAGAGGAGAGAGAAAGGAGAGGGAGAAAGATGAGGAGAGAGAAAAAAGTTGCAAAATGACACGAGAAATTGACTTTTATCTGACTAAATGTGACATTTTTCAACAAGAGATTAAAAACATGCTTTTGGAGCAACTGAACATAAAAAATCTTGATATTTTAGCAGTTAGGAAAGCTTAGCTTCTGTTTGTCAAAATTTAAATGTTAATTTGGGTAGCTGGCATAATTACCTCACACAACTGACCTAACGTTCGACCCATTCAGCCCCAGTTTAGAACTGTTTACTGTTCGATTTTTCGTTAATTATCCCAGGTACTTATTTGAAAATTTATATTTAGAATAATAACACCTATAGTTTCAAAATTATAAGAATAGATCTTTTCAGTTTTAATTTGTAAGAATATCACTACCAAAAATCCAAACTTTAAAAATGTCACATTTATAACGCAATAGAGACCCCTAAAGACCACTGGAGACTTTCAGTGAAGGCCCTTGAAGACCTCTGACGACCTTTAATGAAGCCTTCAGAAGACCTCCAGTAAAGACTCCTAGAAACCTCTAGAGACCTCCAACGAAGCCTTCAAAAGACCTTTGGAGACCCCCAATAGAGACCATTGGAGACCTTTAATGAAGCCTTCAGAAGACCAGTGGAGACCCCTATAGACCTTTTCCTGGCATTTTTAAAATTTGGTGTCTCCGTATTTCCAATTATAGAAATCTTTTTGGCAACTTCTATTTTTGAATATTTGTATTTTTAATTAGAATAAATGTGTGATTTTCCCGTTCGGTTTTACCTTTTCGAAAAATCACACTTTTATTTTTAAAATAAATACATAAATTCAAAAATATGCATAGCCCAAACTCATTTTCTCAAATAAAAACAAGCATGAAACCCCTTTAAAAAAATGTCAGATTTATATATAGTTCAACAAATTACGTCTTTTCCTCAAAAAATCAATTTTTCGAGAAAAAATGAATTCTAGCAAAGAAAAATCTGATTTTCAAGAATAACTTTAAAGGTCTCCAAAAGTTTTCAAAGGTCTACATAAGAGTTCACAATTTTTTTATAAGAAATTTGATTTAATGAATTTTTGGTGTTATATATTTTTTTATTTTTTTAAATATCTTCAAAGGTCTCCAAAAGTCTATAAAAGAGTTCACAGTTTTTTTATAAAAAAATTGATTTAATGAATTTTTGATGTAATAATTTTTTCTGAAGGTCTTCAAAGATCTCCAAATGTTTACAAAAAATTTCACAATTTTTTTTAAAAAAATTGAGTTAATGAATTTTTCGGCGTACATGATATTGATAAATTTTAATTTATCTAATGGTTTTTACTTTAGTGTAGAGTGAGTGGTATACAAAAGTCTTCAAAGGTCTACAATGGTCTTCAAATGTCCACAAAAGGTAAGCACAACACAAATTTTTTGCGTTCGGCGCCTCTTACACTAGGTCGATCTCTGCCACCAACAACACTAAAACAAACTCTGCTGACGAAAACACCAAAACCAATTCAATCAAGCCAAAATTAGTTCAATGAATATTTTTAGTTTTTTTTACATAAAAAACAGAATGCAGCAAGCAAAGGATTCCTATCATCTTTCTTTTTTCTGCAACCAAACCGAAAGTTCCACACAATTTTAGGAAACAAGAAAACGAGGTGAACTCAACAAATATATTTACATCAACAATTTTCCAAGGAAACAAACAGAATCAAGAGAAAATCAAGAAATATGCACAAACACATGCATCCTCTATTTTTTCGCTGAAATCGAACATGAACGAAAAATCTAAACTCTAATTGACTGTCAAATAGAGGAGAGAGAGAGAGAGTCGAGATGAGGCGTGGTTCGGAACAGGGGAGAGAGAGAGAACATAACCCGTGCAGCCGCTGCTTCTCTCCATATGATCCATCACATTCGACGATGGACCAAACTGATCTGACAGAGCAATGGAGTAGAAAGTGAAGTCGAAAGTGACGATGAGAGAGAAGAACAAGGAGAGAGAGCGACGAGAGAACAAAGCGAAGCCGACTACGACAAGGAGAGAGAAGAAAGCAAAGAGGAGAGCAAATATGACACGACCGAAAATTGGACAATGGCCGGCGTACAACACGAACCGTCTGAGAAAGCCCAGCCTATCTCGCACAAGCCTCAAAATACAGAACTTAAATTCAAAATCTATAACCCAATAATTATTAAAAGATAAATAATTAGAAATTAGATTTATTTTAAAAATATAGAATTTAAAAGTAAAATTTACTAAATTTTAAACGTAACAAAAATATTAATATACATAAAACATTTATAAATAAATTCAATTAACAAAATATTTGTAAACAACCATACAAAACTAACAAAACCTACACCCACAAGTATCCTGGTGTGGAGCAACTACTAACAAAAGACAAACTCGGGCCCGGATAAAAAGGCAATCACTACCGATCTAAATGTCTCACTGAGCGCGGAAAGGCAGATGAAAAATATCTACAAGATTCCCTAAAAACAAAACAAAATAAAAACAAATGAGAAAAAGAAAATAAATGGGTCAGGATCCAGTAAGGGTTAACACTCTAGAGCGTAAAATGTTTTAAAAATATTTTTAGAAAATACCACATACACGTATACTTTGTATACTATTTGTATACACCCGTATATTTACAAATCGTAATTCAGAAATTCGTTTCAAAAACTTTCACAAAAAAAGCATCTAACAAAAATTCAAACTGTTAAAAATAAATAAATCAGATAAAATATTTTATTTTCAAATTATAATTAAGAGTAAAACCTTTATAAAACTTAACAAAATCAAAATCAGACAAAAGAAATCATAATAAACAGATATTTAAATATGTAATAGTTTTCAGAATATATTTATGAAAACATTTACATTCAGATTAATTAGCATACATTTGAGCTTCAGAGGTATTCATATGTAGGGAAAATCACACATTTATTTTAATTAAAAATATAAAAATTCAAAAATAGAAGCTATCAAATAGATTTCCAATTATGGAAACACACGGATAGCCAAATTTTCATAATTGCGATATTTTCGTGAGAAATTGATTTTTTGCGAGAAAATCAAATTAAGCAGAAAATGTCTCCAATGGTCTCCAGGAGTCTTTACTATAGGTCTCCAAGGGTCTCAACTGGAGTTCTTCAATTGTCTTCAGGGGTTTCTACTGGAGGTCTCCAAGGGTCTCCATTGAAGGTCTCTGAATTCTACTTTTTTTTTTCAAAATTTAATTATATTTTGTTTAATAATAATTAATTAGCTCTCTTGTTAATTTTTTATAAATTTAATTATATTTTATTTAGTAATTAACAGAATTGAAGTGTTAGGGTTTGTTACGTGCCACTTCCACCATTGCTATATCGTCTTCACTGACGCTCTACGAAATCGAGAACGACATGAGGACATCTAAAAGAGAGGAGATGGTTCGATGACTGCAAATATGAAAGAGCAAGATCAAAAGAGAAAAACTGACGTAGAGAGGGGAGGAAGAAGAAACAAGCGGCTTATGGCAGAGAGGAGCATGAGAGAGGAAAATAGAAGCGACGTCGGAGAAGGTGAGTGATGGGTGTGGCCGGAGATGGAGGAGAGGGGAGAGGAATGGTGGCTATGGTTTGGATGTAGAGGAAAATTGTGGATTTTATTTGATATTGAATATGTCATTTTTAAAAATAAGAGTTTAAAAGTGGCATTCTTAAAATCAAAATTAATCAAGAGTTTAAAAAATGGCATTTTTAAAAATCAAAAATAAGGGCTGTCTTTTTGCAAATCAGAATTTTCAAAGTGACCTAAGATAATTAACTCTCATATATATATATATATATATATCAGACATAGACTACAGGACTAGGTCCAGAAAACATCTGGCAGAAAAGATGGACTTTTTTCATCTGAAGGAAACTCGCATGTACTTATACGGAGCACACGGTCACCACTTACCCTAGTAATTGGGCCTTCACAATGGTATACCAAAGGTTACATTAACCCATGTAGCACAAATGTTCCAAGCAATAATATTTCTAACAATTAAACATGCAAAACAAACAGAGATATATATCTGATGTTCAGATAGCAAATTCATTACAAATAGAATATAATAAATTTTAGAAATATAAATAAAAATAATATCATATAAGTGTATAAAGCATAATTTATTTTGCAGAAACATATTTTTAATATCTATAAAAATATTTTTATTAGAAATCAGAAACAAAATACAAATTATTTCTACAGAAAGTATCTTTAAACAAAATAGAATGTTTACTCAAAAACGAATATTTATTTTCAAAAATATATTTAAACTCAGAAACAGATTACAAATTTCAGGAAAATAAATCTTAAATCCTGATATATCGAAAACATATAATTTTCAGAAGAAACAGCCTATGTGTCTAAAGCTACCATCACACTCACCTGGATATCCGAGCTGAGAATCCAGTCAAGTACCACTGGTAGGTGACTGATCTTGCTGGCAGGAACGAGAAGCTAAAATAAACATATCAGATGAGTTTAAAATATGATATTGGTACTGTTGCAGTACTAAATGTATAAATGTAAATGCAAACATTTTCTCGATGTCGAAAAATCTATTTTAATTGAAAATCTATCGCCCTAGTCCCGAAAATCTGATTCTACGTAAAATTATAATTTAGTTCCCGACTTATGTAAAATTACATTTTAGTCCTTCAACCTCGGGAAACTTATAAATTTGTGGCCAAACTTTATAGAATTATTAATTCTCTAAATATTTCAAAATTACAAATTATTTCTAAACTTTTTCTTGAAATTACAAATTTATCTCCACTTTCTTACAAATTACAAATCTAACCCAATTAACAAAATATCAAATCTGGTCCATTACATAATATCAAGTTGAGTCCTTCAATAATCCAAAGTCAGGAATAATAATGTTTTGGTCCTTTTGTTATAAAAACACATCAAATAGTCCCTAATTCTCAATTCAATTGGGTTTCATGATTTTCAATCATTCCTATTGTTTTTAACCACTCTAATCAACTCCAAACTATCCCAGAAGCTTAATCCAGCATCGATTTGGTTCAGAACAACAAGAATCCAAAACCAGTCCTTAAACCTTCGGTCTCCAACCTGTTTTCACCAATCCACCATAACTTCCAAAAATAATCAAGATTTCCATTCAATTGGCCTCAATCCATCATTGCCCAATAAAAATGAACTCAAAACTCATCAAGAAATGGTTTCAAATCCTCGGTTTAACTCATTTAAATATTCAAAATACCCAACTGAAAATAAACAATAAATAAAGGAAAACAATCACTTAAATCTAAGTCCTCACCTCGGTTTGAAGAAAGGAAGAAGAGACGAGTAGATTAGGGATGAAAAATTGAAGGAATCGAGTTTTATTTTTCTGGGTTTTTTTCTATTTTTTTATAAATGAAGAACAAAGGAGAAGAAGGATGAGCAAGAAGGTTTTGTCGGGTTTAAAAGCCAAACAAGACGGTGCGTTTCATGGGAATGAAAAACGGCATAGTTTTAGTTACTTAAAACGGTGTCGTTTCATGCAAATTAGCACAACCACGAACGAAAGCTTCTAGGCGTAAACAACAATGTGCAAAAAACGATATATCGTTCACGACCAACCCAAACACACATGCATGAACAACATGTCTCCTCTGCAGATGACAATAACCAAAACGACATGTAACTTGCTTAAAACACTGAACGACCTATAGTTCATTTCCCTAATTCTCTTTTCTTCAAATTTTCTTTCTTTATCCAATTCTAACCAATTCTCACTTAATTAAACAACTAAAATCACTTCAAAAATTTCATTAACATAAAACAAAAATGTAACACATCAAAATATTATTAATTATTTAATTAATACTTCAAATTTAAAATTAATACTTCAAAAATAAATAATTGGAAAAAAATTCAACGAAAATTACTGGAATAATTACTCAAAAATTACAAGGTATTACAAAATAGAGGGAGCAACGGAGGAAGAGAGGAGAGAGAAGACGAGAGATGTGAGGAGGGAGAGAAAAAGAAAGCAATGGAGGAATAGATAAGAGAAAGCAGAGGAGAGTATGGTGGCGAAGGATAAGAAGATGGTGGTGAACGAGTAGGAACAAAGAATAGAGCACGAGTGTAACATCTCGCCCATTCTGACTAGATTTCTTGTAGCAATCCATTCGACTCATGATTGGAACTTTGAATGTTCGAGAAAATTATTAGTTTTTGGTGATGATGATTAGATTTTTTATGATGATTTGAAGTGTTTAAAGTCTTTGGGTGTAGATGGAATTCATTTGTATTAAGTGGGAAGTTCATTCGTGAAAATCCAGCCCCTAAAACGCTCATCTGTCCTACCCAGGGAGCGAAACGCCCATCTCTGCTCAGTTAGGCCATGAAACACGCGTCTCTACTCAGCTAGTCCAAGAAATGTGGTGATTTTAGGGTTTTTTTTGGTTGAAATGGATGTTAGATTTGTGTTTAGAGAGGTGATTAGAGACAATGTGGGTAGGTTAGAACATCAGGTTTTAATCGATTCGAGTTTAAGGTTGTTTTGGTGTAATTTTATGCCGAAAGGACCAAAAGCGTAATTTTTATGTTCGGGCAGGCACATGTAATTATTATGTCTGGTGATTTAGTCCACTCTATTAGTTATGTCTGATATGGTTCCATTATATGACTCTACTATATATCTGGATATAAACTTCTGATATTGGTGATACTGTCTTACTGCTTTTGAGAAATGTTTTCAAAATACTATTACGTATGTAAAGTGTATATTACATTATATCTATATATATACGTGTGCGGTATTTTTGAGCTGTATTCAAAACATCTTTTGTGATGTCTCAGAGGCGATCTGTAGTGTCATTTCCTCACTGAGTTTACACACCCCCTTAACATCTTTCAAGTACACTTTTTGACATCAGCAACCATCTGACATCTCGATATCCAGTGAGATGTTCCATTAGTTAGTTGGCGCCCTTTTGGTTAGGCTCCTTTTTTATTTTGTTAGGGTTTCACATTGGGTTGTTGTTGGGTTAATAGGTTTACACATTTGTATTTATGTATATTGATTTACTATCATACTGATATGATATTACGATTTCATTTTGATATATACATTCTAACATTTGCATGTACGTTTTGTCTGTCTATTGTGTGCAGCACTAGGTGTGTGCTTGTTGAGGCCGTCGCTCAGTCAATTAAAGGTTCGCATGATTCGCATAACGCTCTGCCTCAGCTAGAGGTGGTTGCAGCGGTTGTTCTGATTGTTGCACCTTTAGCACCACAAGTTGGGGATGATATATTGCTGGATAGGTTTTTTCAGCTCAAGCCCCTTAGATTTATAGGCAGGATGGCAGATCCTCACGACTTCTTCCTTGGAGTGGATCATTGTTTCAGTGTTAAGGGCATCACTGATGATGCCGATAGGGTCAGACTTTATGCATTCTTGCTGGATGGTCGACTAGCTCTATGGTGGTAGGATTATGAGACTAGAGGATATATCAGTTGGGTTGGATTTAAGAGTGAGCTCCTCATGTTTGTTCTTCCTCGAAGCATCAGGGAAAAGGAGGCAAACGAGTTTAATGATTTTGTTAAGATGACTCGCCCGCTATGAAAATGCTTCATGGATCAATGTCACAAGTAGCTTTCATACAGTGGTGATGTTTGAGTCCTCTGACTGAAACACACTATCGAATCCTACATGATGAATCACATGTTTTGACTTAGTCAAACGTTATCCGTAACAGGGTAACAATAAAGGCTATGATTGGATATGTCATGAATCTTGTAGAGGAGTGATGGTGAGAGTGATGGATTTGTTCATCTTATGAAGAGTGATATCTTTAGGCCACTTGATGAGTAGGATTGATGGAATGTATGCATACTCAAATGAATTGATAAAAGGGTTTATCAATGTCATTTGTATATCAATCTACTTGGAATCAAGAAATGCATTAAGTAATATAAGGTTGACATGTGACCATGCTTTATGCTTAATATAGATATCGTGACACAAAAGGACTAAATATCAAACTGTAAAAGGTTAACTCGGATCACCGAGGCCACTTGATTTTGGGTTGTTATAATGTATTACTAGATACCGCTTATGGACTTGGGACAAAGTGTTTGGGGAC
>CAODLS010564131.1:0-33936 GCA_948243855.1 Flueggea neowawraea | reverse complement strand
TATATATCTTTCTTATGATTTCAAATGATGAAATGCATGTCTACGATTTATGCTATGAAATATTATGGTTTTGTTTTCATGATACGGGACACCTATGCTACGGGGTCGAAGTAGCCTTTGGTATACCAATGATATATATATGTACTATGAAATCCCAGCTACCAGAGATGCCAGTAGCCACGTGTTCTGATCCAACATATGAATTGTTATGATGATGGCCGAGTCTACATCACCCATGTTATATGGTGCCATGAGCACACCCATGTTATATGGTGCCACGAGCACACCCATGATCATGGTCCCTTATCAAAGCTATATGTTTTGACTATGAAACCATGTTTTAAGAATCAAATGATTATTAAGTATGTTTTCATGCTTGCTAGATGCTTTGCTTGCGAATGATTTCGAAATGACTTTTCGAAAAGCTATTACTTGTAGCATGTATATGTATATGTATACGTCTATACCTGCATATGGTATTTTAAACTGTTTTCAAAACAGTCTTTGTGAGGCACGCATGAGGTGGTATGGAGTGTTTTCCCTCACTAGACCCTGACCCCTTTTTCTTTATATGTCTACTGTTGGTTTTATTCTGCAGGATCACTACTTTTGGCTCGACAACATTTTCGCATTTTGGATACCAGTGAGGTGTTTTGGTTAGTGACGCCCTTTTGATCGGGCTCTAATGTTTATGATGTTAGAGCTTTACACCGGAATATTATTGGGTTACTGGATTGCCTTTACACTTTGATGTATTTTGATTTATTACGATATTTATATATGTTTTAAATATTTTTATCTATGATATATGTTTATTCTATCATATGTTTTAAATAATAAATATTTTGATTAATAAATGTTTTAATCAATTGGATTTGGGTAGTAAGTTATGATCCATGAGGCTTGTGCGAGATGTGTCGGACTTCCATAGATGGTTCACCTCGTACGCCGGTCACGAGCTCACTATGGGTCGTGACAATCTCGTAGTTAGGTGTCCCGAGTCAAAATGATTAAATAATTTAAATAATTATTCCCATATTTCAGACATATAAAACAGACGTAATGGTCAACAGAGTGTAGGTATATTTAAATATACCAATAGACGCATTCGAACTAGATATTTATTTTAAAAAATATATTCGATTATATTACAAATTATATATATATATATATATATATATATACGTATACATACGTATATATACGTATAAATATATATGTATATATATATGTATATATACCCAGAGAATATTTAATAAATGAAGTTATATACATATATACAGAGGCAGACAATTATTAACCAAATCTAGTACAAAGTATATTATAATAAAAAGTACTACTCAGAATATTTTTTTACTAACTATAATACTAATTAATATTCAAAATTTCAGATTTATAAAAATATAAAATAAAATAAAATAATTAATATCCAAATTTATATACATTACCTAACAGATTATCCATTACCAAAATATTTATAAATATGTTAATATTCAGAGCAGACAAGCGTACAAAACAGATTTTAATTTACAGAATATAAATATATATAACAGATTTCAGAAACAGAGTACGAAATATTCATTAACACGTAAGTCAGATTTTTAGATTAGTCAATCCTTTAATTTTTCAGATTTCAGAAATAAGCGAAGCACATCAAAAACATATAAATTTAGAAGACACAACCTATGTATCTAGAGCTGTCATCGCACTCACCTGGACGACGTGCAAAATAATCCAAAATTCACGGACCACCAGTGGATAGCTGAGCACCTCAAAAATCAGACAAAACAGATAACAGACAACAGAGCTGAAGACATATGAACAAAACATAATAGAATCATACACGAGACGGTACTGTGATATTACAGAATATGCACTGAATGCAAATGTGAATCCCAAACCCCCCGACAACGTTGAAATTCCTATTGCGATCAAAATCTAATGCCCTCTTCTCGAAAACTAGAGTCTATGTAAAATTACCATTTAGTCCTAGATTTTTGTAAAATTACACTCTAGTCTCTAAGACCTCGGAAATTATAAATAAAACTCCAAACTTTTAGAATTTATAAATAAATCCTCTAATTTATCAAAATTGCAAATCTCACCACAATTTTCTCAAAATTACAAATCTAAAATATATTGTTATAAAATTACAAATCTGACCCACTATATAAAATATCACTTCTGATACCTCAAATTATTGAGAATTAATGGAAAAATTACACCTTAGTCCCCACGACAGACAATCTTATTCTAAAACGCTCTAAATCTCGAACTAAGCGAAACTCAACATTTTCAACCATTCCCTTCAACCCAAAACACCCCTAGGGACTGAAACACATCACCATTTACATCCTAATAACAGTAGAACATCCAAAACAGTCCTTAAATTCTCAGATTCAACAAAGCTTCCAAAAGCAAATCATCAAATCATCATGTTTAACACACATACATGCCCTCCTATGATTCTTCTAGTTAAATCCAACAAATGGCCATTCAAATCAGTCCAAAAATGCCCCCAAAACTGTAGCCAAACTCCCCACAAACTTTAGATCATAAACATCAAAACCATCCAACAAAAAAAAGAACAAAAAGTAAAGAAATGAAGCAAACAAAGAGGAAATCATGATCTTACCTTGACTTAAAGAAAAAAATGGATGAAAAGAGATAAAAACGAGCTAGAGAGGTGCATAAATGAAGGTGAAGACGAATCTGCAAGTTTTGAGCGGTGGTTTCAGCTTTTAAAGGAAAAAAACGAAGCAAATCGTTTTGGATGAAATAATGTAGATTAGCAAGACACGGGCGACACTCCACATGACACTGGCACAAGCTTGTGTCCGTGTCTTTTCAGAGCCGTGACACAGTCAGCAAGCAAGACACAATCATAATTGTATGACCGTGTCTTGCCCTAAACAGGTGTTTTTGGGCATTTTTATCACCAATCACACTTCTATCATGTGTTTCTTTCAATTTAAATGAATTCCATCAACAATCAAATGTTCTAAACACCCCAAAAAACGTCGATCATCCAAACAACCCTCAAACATAAGATTAATCCTTCAAATCTCAAAAATAAAATTCGAAATGTAATGGGGAATTTGACCATAGTAATTAATCAAAATTCACGAGGTATTACAATGTCTTTTGCGTTGCTTAGTGCAACATGCGATCTTCCTCTACTTACAATTGGTTTGACTCCTGCTTGTGGCTTAGCTATGCATTTCTTTGATTATGTATACCGCATTAAGGGCGTTTGTTTGCGTGCCTTGCTTGTGTTTGTTTCTTTTGTCTGGTTTGTGTATGTTTTGGTATACATGATGTCTCTATTTCCTTATTGCTGGAATTACCTCATTAATGTTTGAGGTTCTCTATATATATATAGCACATTTGCCTATATGGTTTATCAATGAAATTGAACCCTCTTTCTAATAAAGAGAAATGACTGTGTACTTTTTATACCATAGGATTCGTCAATTTGCAATCTATTTCCATTTTCTCCATGAGAAAACAACCACCACCAGGCCTATTTGCTTTACTTTTTTTTTTTTCATTTGCCAAACGAGCCTACTAATTAAATGCTAACATAACTTCGTCACTATTCTGATCTGATATATAAGAACTTTATTTGTCAGATCCAACCACCACCAATGCGGGTTTTCCAATACTCATTTGCTTCACAAACAAACAACACATTTTTGTCCAATTAAATCTCTCTTTTCCTCTCTCTTATTTGTATGACACCTCCTCTTCCTTCACACTTCTCCATTCCTCACTTCTCTAGATCACAACAAACATGGAGAGCCATCTAACCGCTCTCTACCTCTCCGTTTTGCTCTCTCTATTTGCTCTACATGTCAGATCCGACGCCTCCGACCACCACTACAAAGATGGCGACGCCGTCCCTCTTTACGCCAACAAAGTGGGTCCTTTCCACAACCCCAGGTTTTCTTTCTCTCCTCCAGATCCAGCTCTCAATTTCATTTTTTATCAACATTTTGTTGATTTGTTTGTTTTTTGTTCATTCGTTTCAGTGAAACTTATCGCTATTTCGATCTTCCTTTCTGCATTCCTGGTAATTAATGGTCAACTTTTTTTGTTAATGATAATTATTGGTGATTGAGTCTTGTTAATTACAGTTTTAATTTGGTTTAATTGTTTGTTTTATTATTAAAGATTATGTGCAAGAGAAAAGTTAAGCATTAGGGGAAGTGTTGAATGGAGATCGTTTAGTTAGTGCTCCATACAAATTGAACTTTAAAGAGGTTGAAGGTGTTGGGTGTGGAAGAAGGGTGTGAGCTTGAGTGGTCTTTTGTTGTTGATCCTGTTGATGGGTGGAAACTGGAGGACTTGGTTTCTTACCTTAAATCTTACCTCCAGGCCACGACTGGTAAGATGGAACTGGTTGTTCTTAAGGCTTAATAAATATTTGCATTTCATTGATGATTTTAATTATGTACAAGAAACAACAATAGATCTCATGAGAATGAACAATAACTTTGGATCTTTATTTTTTTCTTTGGCAGTGAAGATTGATATTATTTTGCTTTTAGGATGTTAGTCAATTAAGGTTTTAATTTCAATTCAATTAAGAGGATAAAATTTTAAAGGTTTTTTTTTTTATTTAAGGTTAAAATTGTGGCCTACGGGCAACCTGACTCGGCCCACTAATTTTGAATGGGTAGGCTTGCACTGAGTTGTTAGCCCTGTTGACCAAGCCTGACTGAGCCCGACCCGACAACCTAGGGGACGTGGATGTAGGGCTCTTACCGCTTAGACACCCCAATATGTGACTTATGTTTTCTTTTGTTGTTTGTATTTTGAGTACAACTCTAATTAGTCTCGCAGTAAAGGAGGAGCATTCCAAAATCAAATATTGAATATATTTGTACAAGCAACCAGTGACTAAAAGGTTGTCCTAAGATTGAAAACCCTAATTAAAGATAATTGAAAAAAAAAAACAACTGATTTTCTTCGACATTTTTTTTCCTGACTAATTGGTCATGGCTATTGGCCAAACTAAGAAAATTAGTTAATGCATGCACTACTAGCAAGTGCTTGGCAAACTATTTGACATTTGATAATCAGTGCGACTAATTGACATTCAAATTAAATTTGATGAAATATATAGCATGAAATACTTGGTACATTTAATAAAGCCTCTTATCTATTATACACGTGTATTTATTAAAACCTTATACAATGACACCAGGTTAGTGCCAAGTGTTTAGCTTAGAATTTTATTCAAACTCCTTAACCTCGATTAGGGGCTATTATAGACCATGCTCCCACGTCGCTTAAGAATCAAGGTCAAGAATCACTTATAATCACTTTCATCTCTTAAACCACTAAGTTGCCTTTTTAAAGACAAAACCGCGAGAGCCCATCAGATCAGAGTGGATAATATCTCAGAAGATAGATCTAGTGCACGATCGTCAAGAAATATGATCCACTACAATTATATATATATACCCTCCCTCCCTCCCTCTCTCTCTCTATATATATAGAGAGAGAGAGAGAGGGAGAGGGAGGGAGTCTTGTAAATTTAAACTACACTATTGGATGTAATTTTATCTAATACCATATTTTTAAAAAAAGATCGAGATATATGGTGGTATTTTAAAAGAAATTCACATATGCAAAACTCAGGTTATTTTTTCTTAGGGAGGGAGTCTTACAAATTTAAGCTACACTATTGAATGTGATTTTATCTAAAACCATATTTAAAAAAAAAGGTCTATGGTGGTATTTTAAAAGAAATTCACATATGCAAAACTCAGGTTATTTTTTCTTATTATTTCATTTAGTGCTATTGAATATATATATATATAAAGTCAATCTATTATTGCAGCACAATCAGAGAAATTAAAAAATACTTATAATATTCTGGCCAATGTGATTCTTTAATTATCAAATAATTAATTGAAGTCAAGAATGATATTTGGGAAAGTATGTCTTTCAAATATAGCTTACTTCCATTGTTTTCAATAAACTATTTTTATTATTGGGAGGTTTCCGACTTTGTAGCTCAATTTACTGATTAGTAAAATGAATCATGGATTACAAAACAATCCAATTTTACGTAAAGTGATTACCTACACAGTATGTCTTAAATTAATTTATTCAGCTCTCTTTCATTGAAAAGATGGATCACAATTTTTATGAATATATAATTGCAATTTTTCTCTCTAACATGGAAGTCGTATTACTTTATTTTCTTTAATAATAATTTATTGATTTATTAATCACTTTCTGTTTCTTTTTTGGGTTATATTACATTTTTTTTCTTACATTTAACTCTTCTGCCAACGACTTCGACTTTTAATGTCCAATCTCTTTTTTTTTATTGTCCTAAAAGGGAGTAGGAGTGACCAATTGTAACTCATCCATGCTAAGTATGATCATGCAGGCTATTTTCATACTACAGAATGTTCGATAAAATCATAGTTGAACTCAATAACAGGGGCGAAGCTAGGTGGGGGCAGGTGTGGGCCGCCGCTCGCACCTGCGACGAAGTACCCTATACACCCCCTCTCCCACCTCCATCAACAACTCTGTTTCACCCCCTTCTCGACCCCATTTGCAACTCTATATCCCCCTCCCACCAGCAACTCCATTCCCCCCATCCCCTCCCCTTCCACAACTGCAACTTCATTTCTCCTACCACCCCACCTCCTTACCCCATCTACAACTCTATCCTCCTGTCCACCCAAACACTCCGCCCCTATGTCGAACATTTTTTTGGCTCTGCTATTGCCTTATAAGGTGGTCAAGTTTTGTCACTGCAGTACCCACCAAGAGCCTAACAGACAAAGGGCTATCAACCTTACTCAAATGCATGACCAGACTCAGTTATCACAAAGATAACAAGCAGCTCCCCCTCTTGGAGCTCAAACCTGGGTCATGTAAACAAGAGGACACACACCCTTGCCACTAGGCTATCTCTTGGGAGGTTTTCATTGTTCAATCTCTGTAGTAGTAAATACAGCTCCAGTTAAACCACATTTGTTATCGTCGTTCGCTCTTTCTGAAAAAACCACAAATTGGTTAAGGGCTTCCGGCCTAATTAATCTTCATCTTATATATTGTATAACATGTCCCTCCACCTGAAGTATTGTGGATAAATTTGTCTATTATGGATCTGGACTTTTATTGTTTTATATTTAACAAAGCATTTCAATGATTTATTAGAGAAAAATACTTATAAATAACTCTTGATGTCGACTTTTAAGCGTATAAAACAAATAAAATTTTATATTATTCCTAAAAAGAAATTCTTATTATATTTCTTTTATAGAGAGAGAAAAACTCTCGACTTCTTCCCTATAACTCTAATTTTTTCTGTTGTCACTTGTTTTTGTTAGCCCGTAGTGGCTCTTTTCTAGTCTCCACCGTCGGTCTCTTTGGCCTATAGTGGGTGAGGTTAGTGGCATTACAAGGAACGGTCTCTTTTAGGAACGGGTCTGTCTTTCAAGCGGCTACTGTTGGTGAATGGGGGTACCAATTTTGGGTGGTCCAGATATTGGCGTGTGTGGAGTCGGAAGCGTCCTTACAACGTCCTTTTGGTGTTTAGTTTGCTAGTGTTAGACGTCATTTGTGCTCGGTTTGATATTTCTGAGTTTTTTGTCTTTCTTCATCAGTCATGGTGTAGGATTTTGAGACCCAGATGGACTGTAGCGGTGGAGGATCTCTCCTTATGATGGCTGTTTGCTAGAGACAGTCAAACGGATTATATTCATGTTTTTATCTTTTGGTGTTCCTGTATTGATTTGGCTTTGGATCGAGGTGGTGCTTGTCATTGCAACTTCATTTGGTTTTTTTTTGTGGTCACAGATGGTTGCGACCTGAAAAGTATACTGTGGTTTTCATGGTCGGATAGGGATGCTTGTCTTCCTGGTTGACCCTATCTGAGAGCCGTTTCTCTTGTGCGTTATTTTAAAGATTTTTTGTTTATGGAATGGGCTTATCTAGTTTTTATTTAAGGCATTTTGAGCCCAAATTTGCTAATTACAGATTCTGAAGCCTACTTTTAATATTTAGGTGAAATTAACGAAATTGTGTTCTAACCAAATTTTATAAAATATAGATTTATGAAATGTTTATATATTTTGTAAAACTTGTTTAGAATTTATTTAGAATATACTCATTTTATAGACTTGTTTAAAATTTATTTATATGCTATTTATATGATTTTTTTGTTTATATATTATTTGAATATTATTTGTGTATTGTTAATATTTTGTTTATATGTTGTTCATATGTTCAAAATAATATTTAAACAAATCTGTAATTTATATGTTGTTGATTTGTTATTTATATATTGTTTATATATTTTTTGGGCATATAAATAATATATAAACAAAAGATATCAACAACATATAAACAAGACGCTTTGAATTTGCAATACAGAAAAACATGAATAACAAATCAACAACATACAAACAACATATAAATATCAACAACATATCAACAAAACATCATGTAGTTTGAAAAGTTGTGTTATGAATTTGAAAAGTTACACGCTTACAGAAGAAAAATTGAAAGTTGTATCTGTAATATGCGAAACCTATATGTATAGAATAAATATTACAAAGATTTTTTAGTGTACCGCGTAATTATCACCTTTTGTTTTATTTTCTTTAATAAATGAAAGTTTTCTTACTAACAAAAAAAAAGTACAAAAAAAAATTTATACAATTAAGAATTTGGGAAACCAACAACAAACTACAATTTTATTAATATGAAGCTTCTTTTGAATGGATTAATACCAAGTGGTTAAGAAATTAATAAGCCGTTTGGTTTGTGGAAAAAAATAACATGAATAGAATTGTGATTCCATGTAAAATAGAATTGTTATTCCATGGAATAATAATTATATTTCATTGTTTGGTTGATAGAATGAAATAACAATTCTATTCCATTTATTTGCTTGGTTGAATGTAATATTATAGGGAATAGAATATAAATTATTTGAAAATGCTATTTTGTCCTTGAATTTTCAAATGGAGTTAAGTACTGTACTTTTGGTATTTTATTTAAATAAATGTGTAAACAACATAAGAATAAAATATAATAAATAAATAATAAACAAAGCAACTTAATAAATGATAAACAAAACAATTTATTAAAATATAACGAAATTGTTAAATGATACGTTCGTAAAATATCATTTAATTCTAAAAACCATAATAAAAAAAGTCCATCACATCAATTCCTAGTAAGGACACAAAAAAACTGTTCATATTTGGTGTTTATTTTATGGAGGTATAGAATTGCAATTCATAACTGTATGTTAGGAATTGTCATTCCACAAAATCATGGCAATATGTGGAATTGGAATTCCACAAACCAAACATCATCATATGAATTCTACATGGAATTTCAATTTCATTCCTCATTGTCATCACACAATTTTGGGCAATGCCAAAAAATAAAAAATATATAGTAATGAATAATGGTTCGGATTCAGTTTGTTAATTTGTTCGGCAAATTAGTCCTGTTAGGCTTTTTTTTTTTTCTTTATCACGTGTTATTCCTTAATTTGGGGCCAATCATATCGTTAATTTATTCTTCGATAATGTTAAAAAAACACAGAGAATAGGGGGGGACACATACGCAGGGACAAAAAGCCAAAAAATCAACACAGGAACAACCATCTCCAACAACAACAATACTTTCCTGGTCCAAACCCCGAAACCTCCACCCTCTCTAAGACAAAAAAAAAAAAAGCACATTTCCTCCACCAACACAGAAACTTCAGAACCCTCTTCACCAAATCGTTCTTGCCAAACCAAGCACTCCCACCACCACCGCCACCACCGTCTCCGCCTTTCAAACCAGAAACAACCACCATTCACCATCCTCCTCACCATTACAACTAAAAACCGTCACTCTCTCTCCCAAACCGTGACTCATTCAACCACACAAACCCGAAAATCTCCTCCAACCGGCCACCCAAACACCTTGCATGTAGTGATTTCATTCTTGTGGTTTCATTCCCTCAGCAAAGAAAAAGGAGGAAGAAGAAATAAGACCATGGACAAGAACCTATAACCTGGACAAAAACAAAAATAAAACTAAAAATAAAACAAACAAAAAAGAAGAAACCGTGGCTTGAGAAGGAACCCATGAACTTGGACTTCAGATTCGAACCTCTTAACTCCATGGAAATGGTTCCCTTAGCTTCTTGACCGCCCCTTCCTTTGTCTCTCTAGGCTCTTTCTCGCTCTATCGGTTGGCTTTGGGGAGGCCGCTGTCACTCCCTCTAACCTCTCTCTCTCTCTCTCGGCCTTCCCTTGCCAAGGTTAGTCTCTCACTCACTTTCTCGGCCCTCTCTTGCCATCGCTGCCTCTCTCTTTCTCTCGGCTTGCTTTGCTTTGCTCTATCTCTCTCCTCTCTCTCTCATTTGTGTTCCATTTTGGTGTGTATGACATAACCCTAGAATCTGATGGTATATGTGCTGTAAAAGGGGTGATTGGGCTTCATGTTAAAAGGCCATCTTTGTTTGCATGTTATTGTTTTGAGTCATTTGAAACCCGGTTCGGTTTTGTGGGCTCCTTGGATTTGGTTTCTGTTGCTACAAATATTCTTAACTTGTTTTGGTTTATTGTGATGGGCCATTTCTTATTAATGGATTTATTTTTGACTTTGGATTGGTGTTGTGGTCTGTTTTGATGGAGTTGGTTTGTTTCGGGTCGGTTCGGTTTTGTTTCCACTGGTTCGGTTCGTTGCTTTACCACCGGTCAGGTTTTACGGAATGACTAGTTTGGTTTGCTGATTTGGCTTTCACTGGTTGGCTACTTTGGTTTGGGTTAGGACCATGGCTTGGATTTGAGTTGAACTTGCTTGATGATGTGGTTTTGATTTGGTTGGGCTACAAAGTTTAATTTTTATTCTTTTTTTTTTTATTTACTTATTTTTAAATCTGAAATTAGCAATTATAGACCAAATGCTAATGATTTTTTTATTACATGCATAATAAATTTAAGTTTTAAAATCTTAATAAAATTATCAATCAATAATAATAGTAGGGATTTTTCCAGTAGGGTGAAAATCTTTGTTTTAAAATATATCCATTAAAATGTGCAATAAAAAAATATAATAAAGCCTTACCAATTGTTTGGAAGACTTGTTTTGTAATAATTATAGATTTTTTCTAAGTAGTTGGAAAAATCTGTAATATATATATATATATATATATAAATATATATATTAGACCTTACCAGTTAGTTGAAAGGTTTGTTTAAATAATTATTAGATTTTACCGATTGGTTGAAAAATCAAAAAAAATATGAAATATTTGTTTTAACCCTTTCAGTTGGTTGGTTGGATTATAATAACAAAGTTCGGTTTCTCCAGTTGGTTGGTCAAATTGAATATAATAAAAATAATAATAAAATATAAAAAAAACCCGTTTTTGTCCCATTCCTTGGATCAAATATTTTACAAAGAGGGTTTTAAATCATGATAAGTGAAATTGTACAAGTCTCCAAAAAATGTTTTCCACAAAAATCACAAAGGATCTTAACATGATTTAAATTTCTCCCAGTAATTTATCTGGTTCCTCTCCTACCATTGGGTCGAATTACTTGGGTTTTGATCCCGTATAAAAATGCGAGTACGTAAGCGCTTGGGATATCACTCCGAGTTCAAGTCCATTTTCCAAAAATCCCCAATGCACTCTATAAATAAATAAACTCAATTCAATAAAAATTTCAATCAAATAACATATAATTAGAGGTGTCGTTCTTTGAACAGGCGTCGTAGGGATGAAACTAGTTTATTCCTGCTCGTAATCGTACTTCTGAACCCTCTCTGAACGAATACCAAAATTTTATGAGGTGACCAATTGCACCCAACAAAAAGATTGGTGGCAACTCCTGTTTTCGAAGCCTATTTTTATTTGATCGCCAATTGTCGAACCGCGATCTAGTGCTGACACTCATCAATTCCACAAACCAAACATAATGTAAGAGCTGAACTTTCATAATAAACCATTTAAAGCTTGCTTGTTGAGATTATATTAAAACGTGTAGTTCGTAAGTAAGACATTCTCCAGTCTCACTCTCTCACACTTTCTTGGACGTTATATCTGTGTAATTCAGTTGGAAACATTCTGGTCCGTTCTAAATTTTCAACGCTTTCTATGTATAATTATAATAATTATAATCATATAAACTAATGTTAGGCTGCATTGCTGTTATGCTTACTTCATAATATCATAGTAACGTTTGCGCCAATTTTTTTTTGGGGGGGGGGGCACGTTACTATAAGTCTATAACAGAAAATGACTAATAAATAAGCATGTCCTTTTTTTTCGTCGTATTAAAAAAATTATACAATAATTCGCTGATTTAATATCTTTGTCAAAATGTCGTTGGCAAATTATTATTGATTCAATTATTTGCTTTGTCTTGATGAAGATGTCAAAAGGACACTACGCGTCAAGGCCAAGCAAATCGGAGCATTCTTTTTGCTATTTTGGTTCTATCAAAATTTAGTTGATTCTACCGGTCCGCCGGCCGCCGCCATACGTCATTGATCTGTCATGCAATCTGCAGAAACCTAACGGTGTTGATGACGCCAATTTACTAAGCGAAAATTTTACAATGATTAAAATTAATCACCAAAACAATGACTTTATAGCATATGTTTTCAAACATTTACCGCTATACGATATCGAGGAAGAAGAAAAACCTGCGTAATAGATTGATGCTTGTTTACAAAAACTTCTAGGCATCGGTAAATATCATCCCCAGTAAATGAAAATGAACTATATCCACATTTCAACCAATATTTCAATAAAACGATCCAAAGTAATGGTTTTTTTTTTCATTTCTTTTATCACGAGATATTCAAATCATTCGTCTCTTTTAAGTTTGGAACCTCACAAATTTCTCAACCCTCTTCACTGCTATTCGAGTTATCCAAAGTAATAGTTTGGACCGATATGAATGCGTTTTGACTGTTAGTAGCAACAGTAAAAGCATGCATGTTCAACACTGGGTGCTAATTATTTGATTTTTTTTACCAAAACCAAAGAGGATACAATAATATTATTCTATCTATTAGTCAAATTCTTCGAGAACTTGCTGTGTATATAAATAGTGTTTCGGACAGGAACACACTTGGGCATTGCTATTTGTCAACTCTTTCTTTAGCTACCACCTAATTAACGATCTCATTGAAATTTACTTTTGATCAGATTGTATTATTTCTTCACTATATATGTTCCAGCACTGTTAATAATTATAGCTATAAAGATATATAGCATATCTTGCAAGTTCTTATGGGAAAAAAGAAAGCCAACGACTTAAGACCGCGAAGAACATTGAATTCTGAGAATTCCTTCTGCCGTTACTTCAAATGCTTATTGTCGGATCAAGCTCATCCCCGAAATAGCCAACCAAGTAAGTGATCCATATAGTTTTCCCCTTACATCTTTGTCCGAATCTTTACCTCTGTATTGAAGTTTTTCTTTTGTAACTAAGGATCTGTAAATGTATAAAACTAAATGGCAGAAATTTGCGGATTTCTATCTTAGCGTTTGTATATATTCATTATGGAAATATGGTTGTCTAACTAGCTGGTCTTCATATATTACCGTACAGGCTATAATCAAGATATTAAAAATGTTCGTTTGTTCTCACTTATTGAACTAAAACTTGCAACCAACGGCTTCAATTCATCGAACAAAATTGGTGAAGGTGGATTTGGCTCCGTTTATAAGGTAATTTCCACGTCATGATTATAATATACACTAACGCTTATAATCAAGTTACCACATTTTTTTCTTCTTGATCAATGATTTTTTCCTACAATCAAGGTTGTAGAAAGTTCCTATGATCTTTCTTTATTAGGATACAACTTACATAATCAATTAATTATGATATGTTGTATCCTAACAAAGAAAGTTTGCAAGTGTTTTCTACAACTTTGATTGTAGGAAAAAATTATCCTTAAAAAGGATCAAGTTATTAAATGTGGATGACGTTGTTATTGTCAATTATTTAACCTCTTGATCGATTAAAAAAATATTTGACCTCAAAAGGGAAAATTGCAAGATGGGAAAATTATGGCAATCAAAGTGCTTTCAGCAGTGTCAAAGCAAGGAGACAGAGAGTTCATGTCTGAGATAGCTTCAATGTCGAATATAAGCCATGAAAATCTTGTGACGCTCCATGGTTGTTGCATCGATGGTCCCTCTCGGATCCTCGTTTACGATTACATGGCAAATAGAAACCTTGCCCAGACATTGCTTGGTAATTTTTTATACCCTTCTCGGTATGGCTCTGTCTTTTTTTGTCCCCAGGATTGTAAAAATGATAGTAGAAAATCATTTATCTGTTTTTGAAAAAAAAAAAGTTGGCCAGTTGTCTTTGAAATCTATTTGTGATGCACAAGGTCAACAAATACTTCAGTATAAAACTACTTTTTTCAAATAGAAAATGGTATCTCTCTCTCACTTATGAACCTGAGGAGTCTCAGAAAGAACTCTATTATGTGTGGGTCTAGTGAATAAGCACATAATAGGTTTACACAACTTATAATTCATTCACTTACACCACAACTTTCTGATGTGAAACTGTCCAATGTGGGTTAGTTACTATTGGTATTAATTGTAAGTCCTTCAGTTACACCACCACTCTCTAATGTGGGTTAGTTACCTTTACATTTGTGTATCTAACAATCTTCCTCTCAAATATGCCTATCAAATGTGAATATCTTCTACATCAGACTCACTGCTCAGACTTTGCTCCCCCTATAGCAGAAATTACTTGTGAGTACTGTAGAATATTCTGTGAGCCTTATCGAGTACTGATGTGGAATTTTAAACTAAAGATTTTACCAGTCAACACAATTTTGCATTGTCCTCGGGCTTGATCACCACCACTATGTCAACAAGAGCTCCTTCCATGAATCTACCCTTCCGTCTACAAACTTTCTCGGCCGGTCACATAGTAGATTGAGACTACACAAATTAATACAATTTTTTTTATCATATTATCGCACTCATCCCACACCATTATCTCACCGTACCCGTCTTCATCCATGTTCTAGCCAAACTACATCACGTATGGATCTAATGAAAGAGCACATAAGTGAATTTGATACCACTTTTTACTCAAAACCTTAATACATTAGGTTATTGATTAACATCACTTATAAACCCTTCACTTATATAATAACTCTCTGATATGGATCAATTACTATTTACACTTGAATATTTTACACTTATCTTAAAGTTTCACGGTTACTTATCAAAAAGAAAAAGTTTCACGATTTAATCTCATATATCTTATTTACTATTGACAATTTATTACATTGCACCTGAATTATTAGAAACGTTGACATTTCATCCGTCAACTAAATCTTATCCAAAATTCCTCTGCCAACTCTCTCTCTCTCTCTCTCTCTCTCTCTCTCATAAGAACACATCGTTTGAGTAAAGTGAATGAAATTTGGCATATGCAATTATTGACTCATGTTAACGTGATGTAATATGTCATATATACAAAAAGAAAAATAAATAAAACATATCATCCTTTAATTTTCTCTAAATTGATTCCTCCTCCCCCAATCTCTCTTACTTATCGTTTTGCACCCTATCTTCTTGCACGTTCTTTCTCTTCTTATGTCTTGTCTTTCCTCCATGTCCTTTTCTTATCCTTCATCAATTTTTTCGGAACTTCATTCTTTTTTACTGTTCATGAATATTTTTTTAAAACTGATTTTTAAAAAATTAATATGTAAAATCTTTAATCACGTTAATAAAAAATACTGATATTTTTTGTCATAATATTGTACAACTTAGCGCTAAACCTTTTCATAATTCTTTTAGATGTTGCTCTTTTAATTTTTCAATAGCCAACAAGCTATTGGTTCATCACTAGTAAATGCGTTAGTTTCAAACGGCCTTTAAATATCATTTGTTAGAGGGGAAAATCGTTAATAAACCCAAATCGAGCTAATTCCAATTGATTCCAATCAATGACAGGTGGAAATGGAAATAGAACTAAATTTAAATGGAAATCAAGAAGAGAATTAGCAATGGGCATTGCAAAGGGTCTTGCTTATATCCACGAAGAGGTTAAACCACATATTATACACCGTGATATAAAGGCTAGCAACATTCTTCTGGACCACAATTTCACCCCCAAAATTTCAGATTTTGGCCTCTCCAAACTATTTCCAGATAGCATCACTCACATTACCACCAGAGTGGCCGGCACATTGTAAGTCACCCAGTTAATTAATTTATTATTTGCGTCCAATTAGCTTACTCATTACATTAACATAATCACTGATAATTAAGATTGTAACTGGCAGAGGATATCTAGCCCCAGAATATGCATTTAGTGGCCATGTCTCCCGAAAATCAGATGTTTATAGCTTTGGAGTACTTCTTATTGAGATAGTTAGTGGAAGAACAGCAGTTGATTTTGATATTGAGCATGGGGAACACTACCTTGTGGAGAAGGTAATAAATAACATGCTTAATTAATCAGATAATTGGTTGTACAATTATATGCCTCATTTTTTTTACGGTTGCAACAAAATTAAGAATTTTTTTACAAAAAATTAAAAAATTTAAATAATAACCAAAGGTCTTGAATTTAAATTTTAGGTATAAAGGAGTTTTAAATTTCGGTAGAAAAAATTTGTCATCTGGTCACATTCAACTTAAAATTAAATTAGTCGAATGTCGAAAAAATGTCTAAAAACAAATGATCATAACATATACAAATATGTGGATGTAGAAAAATTTTTTGGGACACTTTTATCTGTCTTTTTTATTCATAAATATTTTTAAGTCATTTATTTTATAAATATTTGATAATTATTCACATTAAAAAAGAAGTGGAAAAGAAAAACATCAACACAGAAAAATTGTGCGTGACACAAATTCATAATTTGGTCTCTAAGTCTTCCTAGAATTCTACTTGTTAAGAAATTCTAATATTTATCTTAAGAGACTTCATTTTAATTACTATATGAAGAAAATTATGGTAGAGACAAATTCTAATATATATATATATATATATATATATATATATCATGTTATTTATATATTCAATAAAAATATATCATGTGCAACGTACGTTTATGATAAGTTAGTTTAGTAAAATAAGGTAAAAAATAATACTAACCTAAAAATAAATTAATTATTACTGTTGTATGTTTTCTAAATTTGAAACATGTAAATTAAATAAATATATTGATATTCTCCTAATTAATAAATTAGATTAAAGAACCGGATAAAAGACAACTTAACAAATTGGTCTACTCTACTGCCATATTATTATTTTGGTTCAACTTGTCTTTTTTTTTTTAAAAAAAAAAAAAGCATAGCTAATTGCCAGTCCAATATCCAAACAATAAAAAAATACGATTGGATGGTGCAGGCGTGGGAGATGTACAAGAGCAACCAGCTGGAACATTTGGTGGACGGCATGGTTAAGTCGCCACGGGAGAAAGAAGAAGCGGTTCGATACCTGAAGGTAGGACTGCTTTGTGTGCAGGACAAAAGTGGGGGCAGACCCAACATGTCGATGGCAATGAAGATTATGAGAGGTGAAGTGGATTTGAGCAACACAGACATACCAAAGCCAGGACTCATCACTGATTTCATGAATGTCAAAGTGTCCCCGAAGCCACAACACTTCTCCCAACGCATCTTCACCTCCATGTGCTCCCCACACCTCCACCCTTTGTACTGACTCTTTCATTTCTTTGACTAACGCGTAGCCACTCAAGTTTAGACAAATTTTCTCGTCTGAATCCAATAGAGTTCACTAAACTATTTTTACTTTATTATATTTTTCGGTGTCTTTTTTGCAAAAACAGTTTATAATTTATGTTAAATAGGACTCAAAAAAATTGTCTCGACTCACACTACATATATTTTTTCTTTATTTTCATCTGTACGGTCACCATACATATGTGTTAAAGAAAATAATATATTCATTCCCAAAACATTCTTCTACTAATTTAATTTTTGGAATTTTGAAGTTTCACTTCAAGTTTTAGCGTCTCATGAAGGGGGAAAAGATGATGGTTTAGCGTCAATAACTTTCTTTAATTTTACGTTTGAATGCCTACTCTTCTTAAATGCATTTCGAGGAGACAGACTATTATATTTACCCTTGTTTATATGATGATATACTCTCAAAACACGTAAAGCAATCTTACATAAGATTGCCATCAAAACTGTAAAGTGCACGTAGAGACTGTAGAAAATAAAACTCTACAAGCCCATAAACTGAATCCAATTAAGATTACATGCATTTGTCCTATAACCTATATAAATAAACAAGATTAGAATTTACTCCGTGCTTGTTTGATACTAAAGAAGTCCAATTTTTTTTGGAATTGATAAAAAAAATTCAATGTTTAATTTGAAGTAAGTGCAAGGTCGAAATTTTTTTTGACCAATTTTATCTCAAGAAATAAGTTACAAAGTCATCAAATGCCTTGCCATTCTTTCATCCGATCACCAGAATTAGCAAGATACTTAAGTTCTCATTCCTCTTTTAACTCAACAAAGACGCTCTATCCTTGAAAATTTCATTCAAGAAATAAAGAACAAATTCATGATATACACAGCCCTTGTCCCACTATTTTCAAATTAAGTGACCCATAAAGATTTCATATCAAATTTGAGAATAAGTTGGTAAGTCAGCCAAATCATAGATATTTCATGTTGGAGTCAAGTGTGAGTGAAGACGAAGAGGAATTAAAGAATCTCACTTTAATTAGAGAGTGATAAGAATAAAGAATACCTCCTACACATAAGGGCTTCACTCCTATCTATCTCTATCTACTGTTGTATATTCATATATACGTGAACTGAGAATATCGCATTTGTTGTGTCTGTGTATATATCTCCTACACACAATGAGTATACTGTGGAGAACATTTGCTCCTTTAGAGAGCTGTGAGGGAAAAAAGTGAAGGGTATATAAGTGGTCGTAATTTATAACTTTAACCACCTTAAGATTTTGGACGACACATATTTTTTTCATTAGGCTCCAATATATGAATGAGATTCACATTTAAGGGAGGGTGCTTCCCAGATCCTAACATTTTAATTGTAATTGGAGACAAAATTAGACTAAAAGTTTGCAAATCAAAATTTAGGGCCTTTATCATTTGATTTTCCTTTAATGAAAACACAAATTTAGACTAAAGTACCATCTAGCTTAGATAGCAATTGTATTTTTATGGTGGAGCTAGTGAACACCGGCGGATCGAAGGGGCGCGGGGGTGCACTTCCACCTGCTCCCTCTTCCTAATCTCCTTCAAGTTCAGAATTTTTTTGGTCAATTAAGTTTTCAAACCTTGAGACATAGCTCTTTTGAGAATCTCACTCTCCTCTTATTGCCATTGTTCACTGTGGTCTCCTCTCCTTAAACGAATATAGTGTTTGTGTTTACTTTGGTTACTGTGTATCGATTTATTTTACAATTGATTCTTCTTCTTCTAGGGATTTGTATTATGAAGAAACGTTCTGGATTTGGTGGAATGAGATGTCTAGTTGATTTAGAAGAGAAAATTATCTAATACTATGGCCTAAATTATTTTCTAAGAGCTTTAATTGTAGTTTAATTGTCCTTAATTGATTGAAGATTTAGAAGAAAAAATGACCTACTTCTATCTGTCGCATAGTTTGAATGAATTTATGAATGTGAATAAATCGATGAGTAGAATATTTCGTACTTCAAAATTCTGAATCTGCCACGCTTAGCGAATATCTCTCTCATGTAGGCACGTATATTTCTTCTTATGGAGCTATGAAATTTTTTACACGTAAAATCCCAATTCGTCATTTTAACATGGTACCACGCTTTAGATACAGAGTGACATATGAATACGCTGTAGCTACAGGATTTTGACTTGTAAGTGAAAGTTTGTGGCAACGTACGTGGGCAACCCTGCGTTTAAAGGGAAGCATAGAAATCGGAAACCCATCATAACTCTACTCCAAACCAAACCGTCCTTCTCCACTGTTGATGTTTCTTCTTACCATTTTCATGAAACAAAACAAGCGGTCGAGAGATCTCTGTACTTTGTCCGAAATAAAGAGTTCCTACTTGTTCTTTTTTTATTTTTCTCTTTTGTTTTTGCATGATTGTGTTGTGCATATATTATAATCCCGTTATTTTAATTTTCTTAATGGTGAGGATTTAATTCGGAAAAATTAATAAAGAAAGAAAAGTATCACTTTGGCTAAAGCATAGAATCTACTTTCTCAGACATGAATGGTACAGCCTGCAACACCAAAAAAACACAATGAGGAAGGCGGGACCCTGTTGAGCACAAGCATTATTTCTTCTTCTTTCTTTTTTTTCCAACAATTTATTTATCCCAGCCTGATCAATCAGGGAGAATGTTCTCTGTAAATAAGTGCCCTAACTCTCTTTAACCAAAAAGAAAAAATTAGGGAAATTGAACGTTGAAACGATAAAAAGTGAAAAACAAGTCCCAAAATCCCACAATTGATTTGGAGATCTCCAACTCCAAGGGTGGTCCCTTAACACAAACCTGACCAACATGTCCTTTTGACCTGCTTTGACCGTATTGCATATTCTTCACTGGCCAATAAGATGGCAGAGAAAGAGAAAGTGGGGTCCATTGTTTTTTTTTCCATTTTTTCTTTGGGTTTTAAGTATTATTGACATTGTTGAATGAGATTCCCAAGTAGAGGCTACAATAATGGTGGTGGTGCTATTGTTGCTGTTGCTGCAAGCCCAATTACTTTACTTTTTTGCCCACAAACAGAGTCACTTCTTTTAATTAGTTGAATTGAAACCCTGGCGACAGATGTGTGTGTTTTTGTGTGGGAACAGTATGATTATGCCTCCACTTTTTACACAGATAAACCTGACCATCTATTATATCTGGGCATGCATTTCCAGGTCTCCATGACCATGACCTAGCTAACCTAGCTCCCTCCAGTACTAGCTAACGAAAACGAGGACTTGTACATTTTGTAGACTGATTAGACGGTACGGTAAAAATAAAATAGGGAACTTGTCCCGTTCAATACCCTTCCATTATGTAATTTTCTGCCTTCCAACCCCTCATATCTAAAAGGTGCTTTTGTACCCCCTTATTAACCTATATTGAACCAAAGAAACAAAAACCCTACATTTTGGTGTCTCACAAACCCTTCAATTCATTTAGCTATGGGTTAACGAAAAATTTAACATTGTTGACATGGAATTGTTTTGGCTGAGTTCACACGACAGATCAACAGAAAATAATGACATGGCAAAGAATCAAGAATGTCACGTCATCAAATAGTAAATCACACGTTAATATTTTTTATGCTATTTTTAATTGCACGAAATGTTACAAATCAATCCGACCATAACAAAAGCAAACACACGTTAGTTGCAATATCATTTGTTTTAGGAAAGAATTTAGTTAAATAGAAGTGTAATCATCTTCAGCGTCAGGGAGCCAAAGTTTTGTTCTAAATGCAAAGTCAGTAATCCAAATTTAAAACTACATATACATGTTAATAAATGGCCAAAATATGGATTATAATAATTTTTTTTGATAACTAATAATTATTTTTCTAACCACACTATCACTAAACACTATCAAAAATTTCGTATATTTTACAATAAAGTACAGAAATTGTAAAACCCTTTAGCCTTTTTAGGGGTTTTGGCGGAACTATTCATCTTCAACTTGATTGGATTTTGGTTCTGCCTTTTTTTCTCCTTTAAGAAAAGCAAAAGAAAAAGAAATAAAGCAAGAGTATGCAGAGCCTAAACAAGTATTAGTGGGTTTTAAGTGTGATGAATAACTGCCTGTTCCTGAGTTAAAAACTTTGTTGTAATATCTGAATTTCATAATACTTTTCAGGGTTTTGCTCTCGCCACATACGTCTTGTAGAATTGTACTTCAGATACCAGATTGAATTGGGTTTCCTTAATTATTTCTTTCTTTCTTATTTTTTCATCAATATAGCTAGGTATGAGCCTGAAGGAATAAGGCTAGCTAAGTGTAGATACAACTAGATTGTGTCTGTCTTGCACTGAACACTACTCTTTCAGTTCAAACTGGATTTAAAATAAAATTTCAATCTGTTTTTTCAGTTAACAACAGCTTAATTGTCAAAAATCATTTCACTTAAGTGCCAAATGATCACAATCTTGTATATGAAGTCCTTGAGTCGACGTTAAGCTATAGCAAAATTATGTTTACATCAACAAAGCTACAAGCCGACAACAATTTTTTCTTTTTTTTATTGACAATTCATTTTATTTGATGTAACTGATAATCAAACTTTCTACTCTTTAACGTTAAAATTGACTCCAGACTACAAATCCATTGTTAAATTTTCAACAATCTTATCCAAAAAAAGAAAAAGAAACAAGGCTACAAAAATCTTTCAAACTGGGTGTATGAAAATATATGATCTTAATAAGACAACCAATTATTTGACTCTGATCTATCAAAACAAGGTAGAAGTATCTATGAAACTGCTCAATGACCAGTAAAAATCTTGAGTACTGTACATGCAAAAATGTGAACTTGTAAACACCAGAACTTTTTTTCTATTTTAGGCAATGAAAGCTCTAATTATTAAGGATACTGTGTACATTAATGATGGTATGATCAGTACCAGAGGTCACATGAAAAGACGATGAGACAAGTAAACATGTTATTACAAGTAGAAAGATGCGTAAGCGTAACATGTTTTCCGAACACCCAACTCCACTCTTGTCATCACGCCCTACAACATTTCTGTCCACTTAGGAGTCTCATGATGATCAGATCCCTGAAACTACAAGTACCACACCATTGTTTCTTCTTCTTAATAAGTCGTTAGCCTCGAAATTTTATGATATGATACCATTATTAAGTACTGAAATTATTCCAAAATTTAGAACTGAGAAATAAGCATCACAGCAAGAAAACCCTAAAAATACATATAAGAGAATGCTAATTAATATTTTAAAACAAGAAGATATATATGCACAAGTACCTGGAAATTTTGCAAATGACAATGCTGTTCTTGATAGGCTTCAAAATCTGGCCTATCGATAAGGTTTAATAATCTGCAAAACCATAATATAGAGACACATATATGTATACACATGCATGTACATGTAAAATTTATATGCATGGCTCCTCATACGCCATCCACGGAGGCCATCGATTCTCGGTGGGCTCTGCAAGTGGCATACAGGGAGCCAGGCACATATACCATGTATATGAACATAAACATAGATATACATGATGATAATAAAAGTTACAAAAACTTGTGAGCATGCACTATATAACCATATCCCATATATATCACCTCAATTAATCTTCAGCAAATCTATGCGCATGATGTTAGGGCATGGCATAATAAGCATATGGCGTAGTAGTACTGGAATCGTCCTTCAGAATTAGAGTCAAGGATTCGATTCTTAATTGAAACAAAGACCCAAAACAAAAAATAGGGCAAAGATTCAAGAAAAGAAAGAATTACAAGAAAAGAAGACACAAGCGAGGGATTGAAGGAGAAGAAATTGGCAGTGATTGAGAAAGAGAAGGAAGTGGGTCACAGTTTCAAGAAAATGAAGGGTGAGGAGAGGGGGTTTATGTGAAAGCCCCACAAAAGATCCAACCCTATTGAAATGGCATAAAACAAGCAAAGAAGTGGCTAAACATATATAAAGGAGGGGGCAACAACAATAACATTAATTTTTCTTTTATTTTTTATTTTTTGGTTGTTTTGAGAGAGAAAAAAGGAAGAGAGTGAGATTGTGGGCTTGTGCGGGGTTGCACCCCATCAGTACTGAGGTAGCAACTAAATATAGACATCACCACCGACTCCAATCTTCATCACCGTATAAGAAAGAAAGAAATATAAGAGAGAGAGAGAGAGAGAGAGAGAGAAAAGGGTTATGTGTTATGATGATGATGATGGTGTGGTTGGGTTAGTAACAACGCAATTTCCTAAGCTAACCTTGTGGTGGTTTGAAATCTCCTTTTCTGGGTCGTAAAGCAACGTTCTCTGAACCTCATTTTGTCTTTGAGTGCTTGGAAACACATGGATTCTGTCTCTCTCCCTTTATATCTACTTTTCTTTTTTATTCAATTTATAGTCTTTTCTTTTCTTTAAAAAAATGAAAAAGGAAGAACGGAATGAATGCATTACACATCATTTTTTTTAATCTATCGTTATCTTTTTCTTTCTTTATCTCCATCACTTCTTCCTTTTTATCTTTTCTTTCTTTTTCTCTTTTCCTGTTTTTAAAAAATAACTATCGTTTTATTTTATGCTTTTCATATGCATTTATATTCTTTTAATATTTTAGATCTTATGATAATCATTCATTTCAACTTTTGCTACCTAATTTACCTGCAATTCTTTCCATCATCTTTTTCATATTTGAATCTGAAAAATTCTGTCCATGATCATGATATATTTCCCACTTATTTTGTATAGATTTGTCTCTATATGTTTGTATGCATCAAATATGCATAATTGGATCTTAATCAACGTTACAAAATCTAAAACTAATCCTGTTTTTACATTGGATCTCACTAGAAATTGAATCTGCATATCTTTTTAATACTGAAAACGTCCCTAACCTAGATTTTGTGGCAAAAGAAACCCTAATCAGTGTAACTTGTATTGTTACCTAATAACTCTACTTATTTCAAAGTAACTTTTGATTGCTAAAATGGGTGATTAATATCATTATAGCAAGGCCATGTAACCCAAATTATGCATGACCACCTAATCAAAGATGTTTAAGTGAAGGTTGTAACCTTATGTAATTGTGCTATGAATTGTCAATATCTTCATAAGAATCTTTTGCTGTCAATATAAGGCCACCAATAGGATTTTAGGGTTGACATCAAAACACAAACAGATGTCAGGTTCGTCTCTTGTAAGCATATGAATCTCTCTATGTGCTTTCCTTCACAGAAATATTTGCTTTCTTTCTCTGTAGGCTGTAATATAGTTTTTTTCAAAAAAAAAATCTTACAAATATTGTTTCTTTATTGCACATAACTAGAAAAGCATGTGAAAATGCAAGGATTTGGTGCTGAAAACAAATAAAAATTGAAGTTCATTTATGTAGAATACTGGAGAGGAAGTAACATTTGGCATTTGCTGTAGTTCTTTCCTATTTTATCCTTCATTTTATTTTTTCTTTAAATCTTTCTGTATATCAGTTCTCTAAATTCTTGAGTCTTGCATATATATTGTTGGCAAAAAAAAAATCCGTAGGAAGTATTAGAAAGTCATCCACCTAAAAATTTAAGTATAATCTAGTTTTAACCATATTTTCTAACATTTAGCACTTCATCTCTACTTTTATCATGCAATATGCTGAATGTTGTATATTAAATATAAATATTCTTTTCCTAGATAAGAATATGAGCTTTCTTTTATTTGAAAATAACTATTGTCAATTTTTATTTTTGATTATTTGGATATTAAAAGAAAATTAAATATGAAAATAACCAAACATTTCGGCTGCTGCCATTGTTTAGGGAGGATTAGTTATTAGATAATACTATTGTTTATTATCTTTTTCAACATGCTTATTTGATAGTAAAAAGGTGCACTGAAAAAGTGTTCCTTTTTTTAAAAATAACAGAAAAAGTATTGTTTGGTTGGGAGGAATTAAAAAATCAATAAGGGCTGGGTATAACAAATTAACTACCAGAAAGTACGTTACTGAGGGAGAATCAATAAAAAAGTTCCTTAAATTTTACATTCTCAAAAATAGAATATTTGAGCTAAATGCAAAATAAGTATATATGTAACACTATTAAAAATAGAACATTTGAACTAGATATAACACTCTAATAATTTTTTTTTTTAAAATAAGTACATATATATATATATATATATATATATATATAATTTCATATTGTTTTATTGTCATACTATAAAAAATATCTCTCATTATCCAGGTGTAAGGGGTCTCTTGGATTTAAAATCTAATGACAATCCTTCTTTTATAAAATGCTTTTTGGATGAAATAAATCTAATTTCAAATTAGGTAGTGCAACGTAGGCCTTCTAACTCAAGTGTCAACCAAACTTTTCAATTTCATTTAATTGGACGCTTCAATTCAATTTTGCCTACTAAATTTCGCAATCTTTCTCTACAAGGTGCTTTTGCTTGGAGTTAAGCTAAATCTTAATACTTATCTCTCAAAGTCAAAGGAAAAAAGAACACAATAGGTGATAATTAAAGTTCATTGCAATCAAATAAAGATTAAGAACAAAAACAAAATGAGGAACTCATTTTGAGAAATATTTGGGAGGTAAAGACTGGAAGTAAGATTTACCAAATCTTTGACAAAGAAACATTTGAGCTTGCTTTATCGAAACTACATGCGATAAATAAAAGAGAAATGTAGTACCAACTACGTACTAAGCACAAAAGTATAGGGTTAAAACACATGGAGGCAGAGATGCCGACCAAGGAAGACTAAAACAGAATGAAATAAATAGGAAACTGGTTTTCACTCAACGAAAGTTTTGAGGCCTAGCTATCATGCCCCTACGCTTCCATGTGTAGGCCTAGTTTTGTATAACAGACAACGACACAAGCCAAATATTTTGCAGCCAAATGTGTGCCCTCCTTCTATACTCGTTTCTGTCTCTTAATGTAAGTTTATAACATCCATATACATATAAACCTTAATTATCTAGTCGTAGTTGGTAATTGTACTAATAATAAAATCAGTTCAGTCTGTCCCTTCATGTGCGCCTTGTTTGCTAGTCAAAGAACAACTAAGAAATTGCAACCTTTAAAAAAATAGTAAAAATAATTATGTTTGGTTAGAGGGAAATATAAAGCCTACGAAACTTTATTTTTCATTGATTTTTTTTAATTTTTCAAAAAATAAATCACTTTAATTAAAAAAAAGGGTCGGTAAAAAGGAAAAACCAGTTAGGCCTTGTTGTGTTAGTCTTAAATTCATTCTTCCGTATAAATATTCAAAAATATAATCTCTCTTATTCTTTCATAAATGTTTTAATCTACTAGTGCAAATTGGCATAAACTAACGAACAAATTGCATTATCATGAGAATAAAAAAACATGCAATAATGATCAGAATATGTGTCATTAAATTAATTAGTTAAGACATATATATAATTATTTAGTTAAAAAAATGAACAAAAGTGAGTAATTTTGTGAGATTTTTCGTCCGACCATATAACCTTAACAAAATTTACTCATACTTACTTATCGAAAACAAAGTAATTTTTAATGTTAAAAATCAGAGGAATGAATTTTCAGCACTCAATCGATCATATATACAATATAAAGTTGGACTTGTGAGTTTGTAATTGTAACCACTTCAATCAACAAATGGTAAACCTACTTTTTGCAAAGGCTGGAGAAAGATTTAACGTATCGTGTTAAGAGGCAGGTTGGTCGGGATACAATTTTGACACTTCTATTATTAAATAAATATATTTTTTTTTTACTTCCATAATTCAATATTAATTAATGTTTTGTGTGATCTGTATAAATAATTACAATTAGCAACTTAACTATTAAATCATGAGCAACTTGTTAGTTTATGCAAAAATAGTTTGAATCATGTAAGAGTTTAATTTAAGAGAGTAAGTAAATGTGGGCAAATAAAATTAGTTATGAAAGAATGTGTGGACATATACATTTCGTGTTACATACATAAAGTTCCATCACAAAAGTTAAATCCAAAGGACAATAATTAAAAGACAAGAACAATGGCGACAAAAAAGAGCTTGAGCATAAGAATGCTACACCACTAAACAATAAAATGGAACTTGATCGAATCGATGATGATCAAAATTAACTTGACATTTTGTATGGAACAAATAATAACATAAAAAAAATGGTAGTTGCAGTGAAGAAATTGAGTAGAGAATTTGTCCGCTTGGGAAGCTACATACACAAATGTGGTCTGCCAAAGTGTAATAAAGAAATTGTATGGTAGTCAAAAAAGGGAGAGAGCGATCGATCGATCTTCCATGTCTAGAAAAGGCTGCAAATTATTATACAAGAGAGAGGAGCTTTGAATTATTTTTGTTTTTAAAACTTTCCTTGCACGTAGAAAATGGTAAATGATCCAAAAAGAAAAAGAGGATGAAGAAAGGGGTCATTAAAATTGGAAAAAGCAAATTTATCGTTTATAGTGTTGGAAGGAGCAAGTGTGGGAATCATGGTGTCAGATTTTTTTTTGGCTTACATCTCTCTCTCCCCCCCTTAAATTCATCCTCCTGTTTGTAGCTATTGTGTCTCTCATGGTTAGATTCTACTCCCACCTTCCCTCTTCTCTCCTCTCCTAATCGTCCTCCCTTTTTTTTCTCAATATTACTCGTATAGAAACTAAATTGTGATGATATGATATAAACTATCAAAAATTTTAAATTCGAGTTTTGAATATGATTATAAAAAATTATCTTTCATAAAATTCTTCGGACTTGAATTTTTGGATAAGCCAAAAATTAAAAAGATATATTACTAGGTATTTAGTAATGAATTCTCCTCTTGAACATTACGATTAAACAACGATTCAGCTCGATTCAAATATTTGGATAAAACAAGAAAATACCACTTGGTTATACTCGCTTTTAAAAACACAAACTTGCCTAGCTGCCTTTCACATAGAACTTCTCAAGTCACTAATTATGACTAATTGGATCTAGACTAATTAAATCTAGCCACGTAAATAAAAATCGTGGATTAGAGCTGGTATCCTCTTGAAATCTAGTCAGTAGACTACGGGAGTAGTATTTTACTAATCAAAATGTGTTTTCTTCCAAACTATATGGGGTTAGGTTTTGATTAATAAGATGCATGGTTCATACCTATTTTAATTATATTTATTTTTAATTAATATACATAGTTTAATTATCCTAGGTTTCCTACTCTTAAACTTTGTATTGCTATTATAACAAATTAGCATAAAAAATTAATTTACTTAAAAGTTTAAGCTGATAAGTGAAGTTTAGTATCTTGTTATATTTACATTTTACACACCTTCAAGTAAGAGTCCATCAAGTCTTAACACTTGCATAAGTTTTTGTTTTACCTCATGCTTAAATAATTCAATAAAATTTGTTAATAACGGAAGACAATGAGATTTAAACTTAAAATGTTTGATTATAAATTGCTCCGACACTATATCGGTAATCAATCCACTTAAAAATTTAACTAATAGATGAGGCCAAAAGTTGGTTATAGCCACATTTCTTTTAGAATGATTTCATTCCAAAGTTTAGTAATTGCTTTAAAATTTTCAATGAGTAACGATAATTAATTAAGTAAATGCGTTGTTGATTCTAAATTGAAAATTCAACTCTTCTTATAACCAAAACACATTGCTAGAGAACCATAAAAGGGTAAAAAAAACGAAGGGATGAATGTAGACAAGTGTGGTTTTGGAAGGATGTAGAGTATGATCACTCTCCTTCTATGCGCCTCGAACAGTGCACGCACAACAACAACACTCTCACCTTCTCGCACGTAATAGAATAATTGAGACCAGACTCTCCTGCACAGTCATGTGCTTTGCAGTATCAATCTCTCTCTCTCTCTCTCTCTCTCTCTCTCTCTCTATCTGTCTCTCATTAAAATTATACGTACATCTTGCACACATAGAAATAAAATGTATGTACGTTTATGTATTTTATTAATCAATCAATCAGCTTTCTTTCAGATGTTGAACGAAGTTGTCGAACATACACATGATGAAGTTATTGAAGGCGTTCATTCCTCGAACTCAACCAAAACCCAACATACGCATGATGTGTTGTTGTGAGTTAGTGTTTGTTTGAAGGTACTCAAAACTCTCTCAACTTGCTCTTCTTTTGAGAGTTTTTTGTTTATGTGCACCCGCCGTTTCTCTTAGTCAGCTCTTTTGTACCTCTTCACACTTCCCTGTGCACACCTTATACCCTCTTGACACTAATTAACAAGTTACTAGTTGCTGCCTGTTATCAATCCTAAAAACTCATGCTGTTTAAAGGTTTCATTTCTCTTATAACAATAATTTAAAATAAAGAAATGCCCTAGAGACTTGTTTCTGCAATTTTGCAGAGATTACTCAGTTTCAAAACCCTAGTTACGGTATGCTCATGATAAGGGTCTCAATGGTAAAAAAAAATTTAAAAAAAAGAAGGTAATTTGCTAGAATAAAAGTTAATTAATCAAGTTGAACAATTTGCAAAGTATAGATAAATGTATGCATCCACCATTAAGCAGTTTCAAAAAAAGAAAACTTCTCATTCCTCTTCTACAACCCACTATATATTCAATATTGTTATCCGCTACATTCTATCGCTACATTCATGAATATGATAAATTGGGAAAGAATTTAATTTAGGTGACCCATGTCCTTTAACAAGCTAAGGCTGAATGAATCGTACATTGTTGAATCCCCTGACTTGAAATATTTGAAGAAGGCTGCAAAAAAATCACATTAAAGCTAAAAGGAGAAAGGACAACAATTAGCATATATGTGAACGTATATTCCAAATTATGAAACTTCTGCTGAAAGTAAAACATTATTTCTGAGTGGGCAGACCCAAAAAAAACCATTAATTCTGAATGGGTTTTCAGATGAAATTTCTTTTATTTTCATTGTCCAAAAAATTAAATCGGTTAATTGCTGATGTAAATCACTACATCTTATTTTTATCGGGGAAATTACATTCTCTAACTTTTTGTTTTTTGAAATACATTTTTTTTTCTATTTCGTAAATGTTCGGTTTATCTTTGATTGATTATACTGCTTTTGGTTTGTATTTTTTTTTTCCTTATACCTTTTTTGCAAAAAAAAAGTAATTATTTTCAGTTTTTCTAGTATTTATGTGAAAATCCATTTTTTGTTTATCTTTAATTAGATATCATCTAAGAGGAAATTATGAGCCATGAACTCGTTTTCACTTTATATTTACTCTATACGAACGGAAATTAATTTCTTATATTTACGCCTCTTTTCATATTTTATACTCCAATCTCTAGATTTAGTGGCGCGCTCCCATTTCTTTGGCGCTTTCTTTACATGGCCCAACCATTATATTTTTGTATTCCATATTTTTTTGTCCTTTTTTATTTAATTATTTTTTATATTTTATCTAATAAAACATTTTTTTGCAAGCCTACTTGAACTAATTATTCTCTATTAAATTCATTTTTTCATTTTCATTTGCTTTTTTTATTTTTTATTTGCTGATTTATTATTTATATTTATTTTTTGTTTTTTTGAATAAATAAGTGATAACTAGTTTGCATTTTAAAAAAAAGCAAAAAAGAAAACCAGGAAAAAAATCATTTGTGGAAACTAGTTTGCATTTTAAATAAAATTATGTATGTATTTAATGCACTTTAAAAAGCATATGTATTGAATTTTTTTGCCAAAAAGCAACTAATCTACTCTCACATACTTTTAAATGGGAAAAAAATTCCACCAAAATAAACATAATTTTAAATGTTATTATAAAAAATAGACATCTTATAATTTTATTATCTGTTGTGACTACTTATCAACAATGATTATGTAACAAATAATGTAAAATTACTATCATGCTAAAAACGACTTTTTCTAATTTTTCATTACATAGTCTCTTGACTTTATTCTATTTTAATTTAATAAGAGCCATAATTTACTTCTCATTTTGGCAAGTAGAAAGAAGAAAATAGCATTTTACCCAATGGAATCTGTTTCAATATTTCAGTTGATTTCTTGTTATTTTTTGGTTTATTTTTTGCTTAATTTGTTTTAGTTGGTTAGGGGTTATTTTTCGATTATTTTCTAGTTTATTTTTTGCTTAATTTGCTTTAGTTAGTTAGTGGTTGTTTTTCAGTTAATTTCTTGTTATTTTTTGCTTAATTTATTTTAGTAGGTTAGTAGTTATTTTTTGGTTATTTTCTAGTTGATTTTTTTGCTTAATTTGCTTTAGTTGGTTAGTGGATTTTTTTGGTTAATTTCTGGTTATTTTTTAATTAATTTTATTTAGTTGGTTAGTGGTTATTTTTCAGTTGAAAGCTAATTTTATTTTTGCTTAATTTGATTTAGTTGGCTAGTGGTTGTTTTTGGGTTGATTTCTAGTTGTTTTCTGGCTAATTTTTTTTAGTTTGCTTTAGTTTATTAGTGGTTGTTTTTTGATTGATTTCTGGTTGTTTTCTAGTTGATTTTTTACTTAATTTTCTTTATTTGGTTAGTGATTATTTTTCAGTTGATTTTTGGTTTCTTTTTTGATTACTTTACTTTAGTTGGTTAGCGGTTATTTTTGGGTTGATTTTTAATTGTTTTCTGGTTGATTTCTTGCTTAATTTGCTTTAGTTAATTAGTAGTTATTATTTGGTTTTTTTTTTGCTTAATTTTTTTTAGTTGGTTAGTGGTTGTTTTTGGTTAATTTTTGGTTTATTTTTTGCTTAATTTGCTTTAGTTGATTAGTGATTGTTTTTTAATTGATTTTTTTGTTTTTTTTTGCTTAATTTGCTTCAATTGGTTAGTGAGTATTTTTTATTGATTTCTGATTTATTTTTTGTTTAATTTGCTTTAGTTGGTTAACACTAGTTTATAGTTAAAATAATTTTTAAAAAAACTCTTAGCTAATTAGGAAGTCAAACCAAAACCCTAACCAAACCGGTTATCAACCCAATTGATAGCTGCCTGAATAAATACTTATTGATTCTGGTTCGAGTTCCACCCATGATTCGACATGGGTGGACTCGTTTTCTAATACAAACTAAAATAAACTTAAAGAAAAATATATTGTAGAAAAGATATTTATTGAACTTAAGAAAAATAATCAAGTAATAATCAAGTAGCAATATAGTTTAATGAGAAACTGATAAAAAAAACTTTTTTTTACAAACACACAAACATATATAATCAAAGTAAAATAAACTTAGTCGAGGTTGGGTAGTTCAATTGTTAAGTACCCACATCTAAAATTAAGATGCCTTGAGTTCAAATATTAAGGGCATCCAAATATTTCATGATTATTATGGGAATTGGTCTCCACCTTTGTGAGACCAATAATGAAAAAAAAAAAGTGAAATAAAATTGAAAAAACAAGAGAGATTATAGAAAATGTGTTCGTTGAACTAAAAAAAATCAAGTAGCAACACAGTTTAATGAGAAAGTGATCTAGAAAACTTTTTACAAACTAAATATATATATATAATATGTAAATTTAAAAATAGAAAAATAAACCAAACATTAAACTAAAATAAACTTGAAAAGAAAAGATTACAAAACAAATACTTCTTGAAATAAAAACATTAATAAGTGACAATATATATCCAGATTTTATGTGCCTTTATTTTGTGTTTGATTTTTTCCCTATATAGTTAGATTTATGTTTTAACAAGAATTAGAAAAATATTCAATAATTCATTTTATTTAGTAATTTTAATAAACAATTATTTAATGGTACAACATTAGAAAAATTGGGATTTTGGTGATATGGTTTTTACCAACAAATAAAGTGGTGAGGTACGTGAGATAGGCTACTTTGTTGGAGTGTAAATTTTTATTGCTACAAAATATACAATTAAAGCGACAGTTGTGAGTTTTTCAAATTGATATGTATTTCTATAATTTTACATTTTAATATGTATTTTTTGGTAATTATCCCGACAAATGTTACTAAATGAATAACTAAAATTTAGGAAAAATATTTGAAAACTTATTAAGAAACTGCCATCATAGGAAAGGATTAAATCTGAATCCTTCAATCTTCATTAAAATAGATTAGATATGGTTGTTTGCAATAAGTATATGCAATGACAAATACAAAATAAATTATAAATTTTTAAATTAAAAATGGATGAAATCATTTGGAGATGGAGAAAAGAAAAACTGTGGGTGTAAACATGTTAGGAGATGATATTGTACGCACGTGTGGTGATGAAAGAGTAAAAGTCATGATCAAGAAAATGAACAAAAATCATGG
>CAODLS010564030.1:0-30193 GCA_948243855.1 Flueggea neowawraea | reverse complement strand
GGCCCTGGTGCTTTAGCCCCTGCTGCTGTTCCATGCTTATCTTCATGGGGTGAAGAAGAGATTAATGAGAGAGAGAAACGAGAAAAAGAGCTTGGTGGTTATGGTTGTGGAGAGGTAATTGGCATTTGCTATGTATAATATTATGAAGTTCAAAAGCATTTCTCTAGCTTTATGCTTTTGTGCAGGTTATTTGCAAGGGGAGGTGTGTTCATAACAGTTCATCAGCTCATGGAGGTCAAACAGATGGCCCTCAAGTTGTCCAAGAAATTGCTGGAGTTGAGCGTGTTTCTGTGTTTGAACAAGAAGGAAATCAGGTTATGACATGTTGCCACTTCTTATTTACACTTGCGTAATTTCGTTCATTCTTAGATATTTGTGCCAGCTTATTAGTTTAAACTGGAGCAAACTAATTGTGGACTTTTCATCAACCATTTTGTGTGAAGGTTAATGTTTGTCATTTTGTAACTCTATTTCATTTCTTTTGGACTCCAAGTTTTAAGGCTGACAAATTCTTCAATTAATTTTGTGAAATATTTAATCTATCTTCAAACTGTTAGATTACTTCGACATAAGTGACTGAATGTGAGTAGTTGTTTGTTCTTTTGGATCCTAATGAGGAAACAAACACATGTTTCTAAGGCAGTGGTGCCAGTGGAAATGCTTGGAATGGCTGCTACTTGCTTTCTTTGATGAATGTGGATAGTGCATCAGCATACCTTCCTTCCCTTCTACCAAAATAATTACACTTATGTCTGGTTTCTATAAAGTTCAATGTATGACAAGACATGCTGTTTTCTAAAAACTCAACAAACAAGAGTAGAGTTTTGGATTTTAATGCCCCGTTGATTTGACTGGGCTAGTTATGAAAAAAAAAATGCACTCAAGAAATAAAGGATGATACATTGGCGACACTACACTGGTGCTCTTATACGATGATTAACCTTGTTTTTATATTTTTGCAGACCAATATGCCGAGCATTCTCACTGGCAGCAATGTGATCTGTGGGGGCATTGAGGTATCCACTGAATCAGTTAGAACACTATGTGGAAACAAGGAATATGGATGCAATGGAGAAATGGATTACATAAATTATGATGACCATGGAGACACATGTATGTTTTCGCCCTCTGCCTGCCCCCTTCCAGACTGTAATTTTGCCGGCTCATCTGAACAGCTGTCTCTTCACTTCAGCTGTAAACATTGGGATTCTGGAAGGCGTTTTTGGTACAATAACCCCTTGAAACTATCCTTAGGCTTGAACGAACATTTCCTCGTCCTTCAAGCAGAAGAAGACGGTAGTCTTTTCCTCCTCAGCAAGGGTGTTGAGAGTTTTGGGAACACATTAACTATAACTTGCATCAGACCAAGCTCATCGAAAGGAAAGTTTTTGTACGATATTTTGACTAGCAGAGGAGTCAGCTCTCTCAGGCTAAAATCATTGGCGGAGTATTTTCCGGGGCGAGTAGAAGGCTTTCCTCCTACGGATTTTCTTTTGATTCCTTTTCGTTTTTTTGATTCATCTGGGAACCTTAGCTTGGAAGTTTGTATATGGAACTCGAGAGAAATAGGTTCAGATTGTTGCAGTAGTTAATTTATGGAAAATATACTGTATATGATCATATAGAATTGCCAATATGATGCTTAAGTGTTCATGTTCCATACTTTAGCAGCAGGGTTAAGTAGAGCGTCGTTCCTGGAGTTGTTTTCGGCAATGTTTCTGCAGTTCTGTTCTGAAAGATTATGAGAAATCTACTTCTTGATGGTTCTACGATGAGTTGATTGGTTTGATCTAACTTGGCATATATTAGCTGGCGATCTCTTAAAAAAGGTGCTCAGAAGGTTGGATTCAATAATTGGATTTGTAAACTGCTGGTCAATTACGTATAATTAATTTAAATAAAATAAATTTTAAATTTTGTTCATTGAACAAGTTGATTTGGAGCATAATTGTATTGGGTTATTATATGATTACAACATATACACGACAAGAATAGAATTAATGGTAATTTGAGTATGATCCAGAATGACAATTTGTATTATTGTGTTGTAAACCCAACAAAAATACAATTAAACTATATATAGAGTGGAAATATATGGTAGTTCAGAGTCAGTGACTTAGGTGGCATGACAATTTTTTATTAACCATTAGATGTGATGATTGAAATAAGTTATCATGCACTTGTACACACTGGAAATATTTCATTTCAAGTAAAATTTAGTAATTTATATTCACCCTCTAAACCCTAGGAGCTGTTACCCCTCCAATTCACATATCAATCCATCGTCATTTTTTGGGACCCACACTCTTTTGACGTTTTTGCTGCGACTCCTCGTTTTTAGCAATTTCACCAAGCTCGGTTCGTTTTTTGTTTGGTTTTTCTTTGTAAGTTTCTTTCAATTTGAAATTTTTGGATTATGGTTTTGTCTTTTTTGATTTTGATTAATCAAAATTGTATGTTTTAATGGTGTAAGATGTAATTAGAATTTGTAAATTTGAATCCTTTGTTTTGTGGAGGCAAATCCCAATTCGGAAATTTTCATATTTGCTTGAAATCTGCTTGGTTAATCAAAACCCAATCAAATTTCTCCAACCACATTTTACACCATTAAAACATACCATTTCGATTAATCAAAATCAAAAAAGACAACCACAATTCAAAAATTTCAAATCAAAAGAAACCTACAAAGAAAAACCAAACAAAGAAACGAGTTAAGTTTGGTAAAATCGCCAGAAGCAAGGTATTGTAGCAAAAACATCAAAGGAGTATGCGTCTCGGAGAATGACGACGGATTGATATGTGAATTGGAGGGAGGTTACTGGTAGGGTTTAGGGTTTAGAGAGTAAGTATGAATTTTTTACTTTTATTTGAGTTTAAATGTTGACCATATGTGGAAGTGTATGATAACTTATTTCTAATGGACAAAATTAAGTCATCATATCTAATAGTTAATAAAAAATTATCATGCCACCTGAGTCACTAACTCTGTTTTTACTCGAGTCACCGAAATAACTACCCAAGTTTTTGAGTTGAAGAAAACCAAGCTGGGCTTGACCTGCTGGATCTACCGCAAACCTCCCATAATCCATTTATAACCAGTGTCACACCACCATCACTTGAAGTCTGCACTTCGGATAGCATTTCGCATATTCGTACAAAAACGCAAGAGCTCACTTGGCTCAGTCTCAGCAGAACAAACTACGTAGCACCGGCCATGAATTCCACAATGATGCTACGTCGTTTCTTCTGTTATAATTCTGCAACAGCATCGACAGCTTCCACTTCTTCCAAGAAGAAACCTCTCGTCTTCTTGGGCTCTCCTCAGGTACTCTTTGTTTCGTCCTTCCGTGTTCTTTTTATTTTCTCTCTTCTCTTTCACCATCTCTCTTCTCTTCTCTTTTACTTCTGTAGGTCTCTGCAGGTGTTCTTGACTCTCTATTCCATGCATCTTCAGAGTCCAATTCCATCTTCAAGGTATCGAATTCGAAAACCTTCTTTCCGTGTCTTTTTTTTTCAGTAATTCAATTTATTTTATTTAGTTCAATCAGTGCTAATTAAGCTTTGATGCTTATTAAAGTCGCAATTCTTATCATACTGCATATCCGATTATTTAAACTTGTCGCATTCTTCTTGTGGAATCAATCAGTTGATTAATATGAGTCTGAAGACTTTTTGTCCGTTTATAGGGTCGAATGTTTAGGCACTATTGTAGAAAAATGTATTTCATAGACTTCTATCAATTTTTTTTCAGTTGCAAGTTGAAAACTTAAGTGCAAGGATATGTTGTATGGATCACTGACTTGGTACAGTTTAGATCGCAGCTATTGTTACTCAGCCGCCAGCTAGAAGAAGTAGGGGTAAAAAGCTAATGCCTTCGCCAGTTGCTCAGCATGCGCTTGACAGAGGCTTCCCTTCAGACCTCATTTTTACTCCTGAAAAAGCTGGAGAGGTACTTGGTCATTCTAAACTGTAATGTGAAGTTGATATCTTAGCAATTACCAAATTAACACATCTGCAGACTTGCCTTCTGGGATATTTGCATTGTGATTATAAGTCTGATAAATTCTATGGCAATGCCACAACCATTTTTTCTTTTTGACCTTGAAGCAGGTTATCCAATGTGTTTCATTAATAATGCACTCCAAACTTTTAATATGTTGGATATTCTTACTCTTTGGACATAAAATTATAACATTGATGTTTTTGCAGAGTGAATCTTTGTTAGCATATCATTCCTTTCCTGATCTTCTATGCATTATGCTCAAATAATTGCTTTTTTCCCCCTATTTGTGTGTGTGCATTTTTTATGATCCAGCCTTCTGAGGTAGTTCTCATTTCCATATAGTGATGATTTTGAATCTTTGGTTGACTTACATCAGTTTTTTGTCATACATCTTTGCAAAAATAAATGTTTTTCATCCTTAGCACGTTTATTAATTTCATCAGTTATTCTTTCTTTATTTAGCTTTACCTGATTGCTGGGCTTTCATCTTTGAACAAGTAAGGAGGTTGCCTAACTCCACTTTGTATGGATAATGATGGTTACTTTTCTATTTCATTTAACAATTATTATGATTCATCCAGTTAGGAATAAGATGAGGGGAGGAAAATAATTGTCTTAGGTACTGGGAATGATTTTTAAAATTTTGGATGATTTCCTTTTTCTGCTTCATTTATTATTCCCTTGGCCCTATTGGTCAGCGTTTCAAACTTTATACTAAGTGATTGTTCCTAGGACAAGAAGTCATGTTCCTTCTGTTATATTGCAGGATTCATTTCTGTCAAGTCTAAAAGCCTTGCAGCCTGATCTTTGCATAACAGCTGCATACGGGAATATTTTACCTACCAAGTTTCTTAATATTCCTTCAATGGGTGAGTCAAATCTATCAAAAATAATTTTGTTTAAATTGCTGCTTTTGAATTACATTTTATTTTGCTATGTTTGGTTCCAGTTGTTGCCACAATATTGTAGCTTTTGGTTTAGAAAATGGACCTCATTACTTTCTTTTACTTCAGCTTTCTTTGTTGAACTTGGTTTATGCTCTCCTTTTGGTGATAATTTTGGTGGAAAGAAAAAAAAGAATAATACAGTTGATGGATTGACAGATGCTCAGAACATGCAGGATAATAATTATTCTGGTTTGCCTTCCTGGGATTAGCTAGAACAATGGGCTGATTTGTGCCATTGAAAGAGGGGAGGGGAAAAAAAAGAAAAAAAGAGAAGTGAGAAATTTACTATAGAAACAAATGATTTAAATCTTGACAAATTATGAAGTAGCTTTATGTTTGCTTAGTTCATGCATATTTTGGTCTCAAAGACCTTGAAAACATGGCTAATTTTCTTGTATTTAATGATTCAATGATCATCTCATAAGTGAAATTATTGAATGTGAGAGATCGAGAATACAATTTTAGTCTATCATAAAATTAAGAATTTTTTAAGTTTCTAAAATGCAAGAGTGATTTTTGCAGGGACAGTTAATATACATCCGAGTCTGCTTCCCTTATACCGTGGTGCTGCTCCTGTTCAAAGAGCATTAGAGGTTCTATTTGTGATATTATTTTATTTTTGTTACATCTAGTGTTTATGCAATTACTCTAAATAAAATTATGTTTTACACTAAATCCAATTATGTTTTTAAGTCATTGCACTAGGATGGCGTCAGCGAAACTGGAGTGACATTAGCATTCACTGTGCGTGCACTTGACGCTGGACCTATTATTGCCCGTGAAATACTGTAAATTGATGATCAAATCAAGGTATGAGTGATACTTGTTTAAGTTGATAGTGGCTGAAGTTTAGGTTTATTCCCAATTTGTGCTTTAGCCAATTCAGGACTGAACCATTTGTTGTAGCATGCCTGTGGGATGAGCTCCTTTTTTCATAGAATGATCTGTCTATTATTGCCTAGTGCTGATCCTGCACAAGCTTAAGAAGGACTTCTCTGAATCTTATCCAATTGATTACCCTTTTGCACAAGTATTGACTCTAGAGACTTATGTACACGCACTGCACTCATTAGCTCAAGACTTCACCATGTGTGAGATAGTAATTTCTCAAATATCTTCTTTCTTGTTGCTTTTGATATTCTCTTCCATGGCATGTATTTGGCCTCGTACAAAGTTACAGTTGAACTGTTTGCCCCACTATTAACTTCCAATAAAAGAGATCCATGCATTAGATTTTCTTATTCCTAAATCAAATCTCACATTGAGTTGAATCTGCTCTTTTTCAAGCTTTCATGACATTCTCATATTTGTATTATTGCAGGCTCCTGATTTACTTGAATTGCTATCGTTGAAAGTGCCTTTGTTTCTGCTTTTATTTATCTGATAATTAACTTAATGGTGGAGTAGGGTGATTCCTATGTGAGCAAAATTCCTGTGTCACTTTGTGTGCATATGTTATTAGTAGTTTTTTTATGGTCAACATTATTCTGGTTGCAGTTCTATTTTAGTATTGGGTGATGTTTTTTCCATTGATATAGATTTTGAACGTACATGTTTTAGTTGTAGGTCACAATTATAGATACTTCTATGCATTGCTGCATGTATGGTTCATTATAGGTTCCATGACATATTTTGGCTAAGACATTAGGAAATAAATTGCAGAAACAGAAAGGAGCTTTGTATTAGATTACATGGAAAGGACATGGACCAAGAAAATAAGAAATAGGGACATAATTTTAGGTGTGCCCAATTATGGAAAAGGATCAATCTTCCTTACAGAGCCAGCTGGATTGAATTTTCTTTTTTAACAATGGTTTACTAGATACTTGTATATTCTTTTTCTTTTGTTTTATGTGTAGTGTATGTTTCTCGATTACATTTCTAGCAAGAACATTTCACAGTCAATACATTTTTAAGTTGAAGCATTTCTATTGATACGTGCAGGATCTAAACTTCTAATTAATGAGTTACCCTCTATATTGGATGGATCATCCAGAGAAAAGGCTCAACCTCAAGATGATTCAAAAGCTACATTGGCTCCAAAGGTAAGGCCAGGAGCTCACAGTCATAGAAATACAATTATGCATGACTTACTGATAAATGAACATAAATGTGATTTTGTAGTGTCTTTTGTTTTGAAAGAAATTTCCTCTGTCCTCAAACAAATGTGTCTACAATTCTTTTACAGTGCATCGCTTAGTGAGTTCTCTTCTCCTCTTAATTTTTTACCCTCTCTCTCTTATCTCCTTTTTGTGAGCTTCCTCCCTTGGCTTATAAATTCTTTTGTTTATTCTTCTTTTTTGTTATCCCCAAGTGTTCTTCCTAGAATTGCTATAACAGTGGTCTTGGTGAAAGTGTCTGAATCATTTACTTAGGTCCGCTTACCTATTCTATATTTTGATCCATTGATTAGCCTGTAAAGGGCCTAATCCATTTTCCTTACCTTCTGCCACTGAGGCCGTATTTTGGGATGCTGCACTTAGAATCTTTAATAAGAACATTTGGATGTCTCAACGGGGATGCCCATGTTGCAACACGTTGAGAGGGAAAATATGAAAGGTTGGCTGACACACAATTTGGGTAATGCACATTAATGCCAAACATGTGGTTGTTTTGAGTAGCAGTACTCATTCATATTTCACTGCTCTTTGCAGATAACCCAGGAGGAGTCTGGGCTATGTCTTGATCAAGAGGCTGTACTCCTACATAATAAGGTAACTCTCGTATCTTTCTCCTAATCCCAGTATGCTGTGACTACATGCAACCTTTCTAGGTTCGTGCATTTGAAGCTTGGCCCGGAACACAAGCTAAGGTAGCAATTGTTGACAACAAAGATGGTAACAGCAATATCATCGATCTCAAAATAATTACTACAAGAGTTTTTCCTCATGGGATCTCTCGGAGAAATGAGTTAGATGAGATCTTCTTTTCCAAGGATGCCTTAGTGTTTCCATGTGGAGGATCCACGGCACTTGAGGTATGTTTCAACCATGATGTTACCGTGTAATTTACATTATATCTCAACATCAAGCTTTCCGTAGTTTGCATCATTGCCAAGAAAAGACTATTTATTTATACATCGTTCTAGATCGGCTGTGCATTTTTATCGATAAAAGTTAATTGTAAATTTAAACATTTTCAGTTCGTAGAATTCGGTATAATGTGAAATATTTCAGGTGGGAGATGCTTTACATTTGGTTACCTTAATTCTGAAATTCATCAAACTATATTAATATATCCTGAAGTCTTTTGAGTCATTAGTTCTAATGCCTCGACTTACCGCACAGGTTTTAGAAGTTCAGCTTCCTGGCAAGAAGGTAGTAAGTGCAGCTGCATTTTGGAATGGGCTGCGAGGTCAAAAGCTCAAGACGCTTCAGCAGCCTTGCATCCAGGCGGCCATTTAATACGTAAGCTGAATTCGTTTAAGACAATTTTTGAGTCTTAATAGATCTTTAGGCCATCTACCTATATGTTCTTTGTTTAAGCTTTTCTCTGAGAAAGAAGAGATCTTTTTGGAGTTTTGTATGATAGATTTTGAGTGTCATTGTTCATTCTTAATGGATCTGTTCGGTTGCTTGTTTAAAGCCTCTTCATTACGTGATTACATCTGCATAAACACTGTTACTTTCTGTTTAAAACAATTGGATTATGGACTTTTTAATGGGAAATTTGTTCTATAGCATTTGCAGTTCAAACTAGAGACAGTTGATAGAGGGGTTTTTTAGTGAAAAAGTCTCCCGGCATATACACCGATCCAACTAGATTGGTCCCATGTTTACTGTCAACTCAGTTAAACTGATCCTGCAACATCAATGTGCAATAGATAAAATTATACTCATTGTCAGAAAAGCATTAACTTTCAAAACTTCTCGCACACTACCACTCCTCTATGTAACAATAAACTTCTTAAATACCTCGAATGTTTGGTATTCGTTTTGGGCCGCAACTTAGGTGGAAAGTTGAGCTCGTGTGCTGAAATGGTGAAAAATCAATGCCGAATGCACATCGCCTTTGTACAAGGCCCTATTAAGACCACTTCCTTCTGAGATATTGTTCTTTGTTTCAAGCATTTCTGGTGGATGCACGTCCCATTCAATATATGAGTATATATGGTTTGTCTAAAATTAAATATATTTAGATTTTAGGTGAAATTAGAGTATATATCGAATATATTTTTCTCCATTAAAAAAGAAAAGTTGTGTGTGAGAACAATATCACTGCTTGACAAAGAATAAAATATTTGCTTTGTAAAAAGCTAATTTTTCTCGAAAATATCTATTGACAAAAGTAGTTAGATTTATCTAACACTTAAAACTGAAACTGACTCACAAAAATTAATGTAATTTTTGTCAAAAACTGACTCACAAAGGTTTTGTATATGCACAATCCCATGATTGAGAATGAGGTGACATTAAAAAAAAAAAGATTAGAATAAGTGGTATAACTTTTTCTTTTGTTCGTTAGAAAGGCCTATAAACGGAGACATTCTCACAGCGTTGTACACTAATTTTATACATATCACCACATGTTTCAAAGAGATTTAAATCCATGTGACTATTTAAAAAACCCACAATTTTACCTATTTGGGCCAACGGATGTTGATAAAAAAAAACAAATTGAGGTAACATTGCCATAACACTACTCGTAATCTATAATTTTTGAAGTTGTTCCGTGGAACGTTTGTTCAGCATTTTTATTGTTATTTTATTAAAATCATCAGTTCTTAGCTCTTCAGTTTTTTTTTTATCCGTAACTCATGAGCTACTTTAAGAGTCTCGCAGGACGCCTAATCAATTTTTTACTAAACACAATTTTATTTTAATCTCGTTAGAGTAAATCTGAACCAACGGTCATATTTTGATTTAAAAAAAATATTAATATGTCATGCGCGGGGGCAGTGAGTTCTGCGTCTGACACATATAATTCATTTTTTTATAGAAAAACAGGCTACGACAAACATAGTAACACATTCTCATATCAACGGCTAAAATCTCACGTTACAAGAAGCCTAATGAAAGAAAATACATCGTAATAGTAATTGAAAAAAGAAGTGGAACACAAAACGGCCTGAACATGCAGAAGGCAAAAGGCAATATCTTAATGACGACAAAACTAGATCTGCATGTTGAGTTAGAAAAACTAGATCTGAATGTGTTTTGTCGGTCTTCACCAGCTTTGAGGAAGATTTATCAGACATTGATATATACATGATGGAGACAAAGGGACTAAAAAGATACATATTTTAGCATTATATAGGATCCTGCAAAATTTTTCTGTCTGCCTGGACAGATGTGTTACTTGGGTGAATCATCATCAGATTGAGAAATTATTGTTTCTGACTTCGTAGGTACTTCCTCGTTATCTTTTAGCTCGAGCAATAAATAACCTTTGTATCTCGTTATTATTAATCTTTTATGAGGGTTTGTTTTCTTTTTCTTATATAACTTGGTTTTAAATCAATGAAATTCTCTTTGTTGTAGGGCAAAAAAAAAGACATAGAAAATAGGATAAATTATTAAGAAATGTTTTAAAATATGATATATCCTTTATTATATTTTTCAAATTTAGAAATTTTATTTAAGGTCTTGAGATGATTGTTCAATGAATATTAAACTCATATTTTGTTTCCAAAATGTATTAGCATTATTTGAAGACGTAAAAAAAACACGATAGAAGTAAACAATATTGTTCAGAATTCGAGATAATTTAAGCTTATGAATATTGATAATTAGTTGTATTTGTTACTAAAGAAGTCTAATCTTAAACTTCCGCATTCACAATGTATAGACACTTGATTACATGAGTTAGTCCCACTGGTGTAGCCATAAAAATTAACAAGTCATGGCTACATAGGGGTCAAGAGTCGGCAGAAGGGCAAAGTAGCTAGGCAAGAGTGGATCTGGTCTCTCTACCCTCTATTGAAAGAACATTTTCTGTTTCTGACCAGTGCTAGCTTGCCTAGTCTTTTAAGCAGGCTAGGGCGGAACGATGTCATTTTTTTTCTTTGGTATGTTTATAAATTTTTCTTTTTAATGTGGGGCAAAATAATTTAAATTTCTTTTTTATCTCATAGGGTAAACTGTTGGTGGTTTCAACAGTTATTTTTTTTTATTCATTGCACATCAACGGCGAACTGAATCGGAATCAGATCGGTTAAAATTAAAACCGAACTGAAATCAAAATCGGCCGATCAAAACTGACGGTTTAAGATTTAGATTCCGGTTTCTCGTTTTAAAAATCGTCGAACCGCCGGTTTAATCAGCAATTTGAACCGGCGGTTCACTGAACGGTTGGAACCGGCGATTCCAACGGTTATTTTCTTTTTATTTTTTTTTCAACTCTATAGATACCCCATCTCATTCTTACCAATTTTACACTATTTTTTATCTCTCAATCTCTTCTACACTCTCTCAAAAATTCATTTTTTTATAAATTATTATTATTAATTACTAATAAAATAGTTAATTTGTTTAAAAATTATTAAAAAAAAAATTGGAATAAAATGTATTATTGGTATTATATTTAATTATTGAATATAAAAAAATTTACAAACCAATTGATGGGATAAAATAAAGGATTAAAAACAAAATTTTGAAAAAAAAAAGAAAACAGGAAACCGAACCGAAACCGAACCGACGGTTAAACCGGTCAAAACCGATTAAAACCGGAACCGAAACCGAACATAACCAAAACCGGACCAAACCGTGAAAACTACGGTTCGATTTCGGTTCTTATATTTGACAAACCAAAACTGCCGGTTCCGGAACCGGCAACAAGTCTGTACCAACCAAAACAAAAGCCTAGACTGAGGTTCAAATTTGTCCTAAGGTGACTCCGCCCATGGTTAGTCCCAAGTAACAATATCAACACATTCCAACACTGTTTATAAAAGTTGTTGCAAAAAATGAAAAACACTCAAATTTGGTTCTCATAACCAAAATTGAACATAACTTAGTCAAGAAAAAGAAATTATAGCACAAACTGTAAATTCTCAACATTAACATTTTGTTGTCAAATTGGAAACAACTCACTCGTCAACTAAGAAAATCAAAGGTGTGAGAGCGAATTTCAAATGTTAGAATTTGGATTCGTTGATGGAACATTAATGGATTATAATCATGCTGAGTTGCAGTCAAATACAAGAAGATCTTGTTTGGTCAACCAAATTCCCTATTTGATATGATATATATACCCTTCTTCCTTCGCATTTTTGGTGGCAAATAAAACATACAAATTTAATGCTCTTTTATTTAGAATCCAATCATGCCTGTATAACTCTTACTTGACAAGAGATACCTGTAAATATGTTGGATTACTGGGCTCCATCATTATTTTAAATTGAAACACCAAACTAGAGTCAAAAAATATCATGAAAGTTTAGTCCTTTTTAAAACATACAAGCTTCTTTCACACTAAAAAATGGTTATGCCAAACAAAGTTTTGGTGCTTCCAATAATCATTCCATCAACTTTCATTAAGCCTATGGTGAATTAATAAATTGAATTGTTGTCAATCCTGTCATTTCATTATGACTATATTATGATACTTACCGGCCACAAACTGCTGAAAGACAGGAAGATAATTATAATATAATTAACTTGTTGGTGTAAAGTGAGAAAGATCAAATGCAGTAATTGTAAAATGATAACAAGATCAACAGTTTCTTTCTTGTCTCTTTACATGGGATCTAAAGTTAATTAAGGTGAGATTATTGTGTTTATTAAGATAAGATCGCAGCCATTTTATATTATCATTATTTGCTTTAATTAGTGAGGCTGTTTGAAGTTGTGATTTGTGATAGGGCCACTATCTTATAATTAAGATTATGTGTGACTACATAACTCCATTTAGGATTAAAGCCAGGACTCGTGGGATTGTGTTGACAACTGAAGACGGCATGCCGAGAGGGCAAAGTTAAAGCAAATGGAAATTATTGAAAAAAAAAGTTTGGACATTATCGAAGGACTATGGTGAAGTTGGAAGCGCTCTTTCATCTTTGAATTCGTTAAGAAGTTTTAAGAATTCGTTAAGAGAAGTTGTGTCCCCCACACAACCTGTGTAATTCGAATAAGAAATAGTTAGATATCAAATATACATGAATACCATGTGAGTTTTTTGGAGTAATTAGTTGGTTAAATAATTATATATTGGTATGAAAAAGACATTATTAGTTGTAACTTGAATTTTGGGAGCATAAATATTGTTAATATTTTATTTTTGAAATGATTTTTTAACAAAGAATTTTGAAATGATTGTTTACTAATGTTTGAAAAGAAGGGTATGGTTGTGTTTGACACTGCGGGACGGAACTTGGTTAGCCTTATGTAGGAATTATTGACGAATAATTGCACAAAAGGCATGCTTTTGTGACAATTTGACCAAATTAATACCATTTATTTGGGTATGAAAGCCATAGTATTGTATCATTCCACTTATATATGAGTTTGTGGTGACCATTGAGAACCTTATTCTTCAAGTCTTAATATTAAAAAATGATTATGACTCCCCAAATTGAATATAAAATTTACCGTACGTGTTTATAGTTTTTTTAAATTAGTGTATATAATAGTATCATAATGTCAAAACATCTCATTTCATATTATTTTTATATACTAAAAAAAATATATATCATATTTCCTAAAAACTAAACCAAAATTACATCCTATTTGATAAACAAAAATTATATATTATGATTGTAGTAGATATATATTAGTTGAATAAATAAAGAAGCCGGCACCGAAAATATGGCAGCTTTATAAAACAGCGAACGAAGGAAAGTAAGTCTCATACGTTGGGATTGATGCATACAAAATAATATAGTTGGATGCCAAAAGAATTATAGCTACGAGGAGAAAATGGAGAGGTTTGAGAATCTTGTTCATTTGCTCCAGCGAAGACTACGCAATCGATAAAAAATGGACAGAAAGTTGAAAAATTCCTTTTTTCTTTCGATGGCTAAAAGAAGAGAGACGGACAAAAGTGATCAAGGGAATTCCATCGCTTTATCATTGTCAATTACTTTTATACTAAGCTTAATTCTCACGTTAGAGTTCATAAGACTGCTCAAATGTTCTCATATTTGTCTTGGTAATTATCGTGAAATTATCTCCAGAGATTAGGTGTTCAATATATATATATATATAAACAAATTGTATAATGGGGTAAGAAAACGTAAATCATCTTATTTTGGTTCAATCATAATTGACAAGTATTTAGATTCTTGTGAATTATTCTTAGCGCTCAAAAATATAGATTGTGAGACTCACTCAAAAATATCTTTTGATCTCTACTTATTTTTGCTTGTAAAAGTTTGGTGACACCAAACTTTAGATCATGTTAGAGTTTGCTTCGTTAAGAGGTGTATAAAATCCACAATACCAGTTAGAACGATGTGGAGTGACAATCCACCTGACCGAATCACTGATGCTCTTGTTTCTTATTTGAATTAATGAAGAATAAATCTTTGGTGTAAAAAAAAAATCAATACCCACATTTCTCTTCTTTATTATGACTAACATTAATAATTTAGGGGTCATACTACCAATTTTATATTGTATCCATTTTTATTAGAAGATTAGTCATTTATCTCTATTTTCTATTACTTAATAATTATCAAATATTACAAAACATACGAAATTTAATCATCTTTCGAAAGAAGCCACTTTTTCCCCCTCAACCTCGAGATTATATAGTGATAATTTGATGGAAGACACTAAAGTAATTTGTTTTGGTGAAATAAAATTTGCATATACTAACTCAACATTGATTTTTCATTCTCTCAAGAGAGAAGAAAGAAGTACATAAACTACAAACTATACGGAGGTTCTTGCTTAACTGAAAAAGAGAAAGCATGGTACCCCATTTCCTCCACAAAAAGTACAAGAAATTGAACGTATAAACATTAATAATGTTACATAATGGAACAAGCATTGACATTATCATCACTAAAGATAGACATCATGTTGTCTTCAGGAGCAGTGGACGCCGGAAAAGCTTGAACGACATTGCGCACATACCCGGCGGGTGCCTTTTTGTCGTAGGCACCGGCGGCGTAAGGATCATGGACGAGATGTTGAGGAATATAAGGCCAAAATTCAGCTCTCTTGCCTGTGTTTTTAATTCGGTTTAACACTTTGTTTGGTTCAACATATCCACTCACAACCACCTTGCTTTGCTTTCGGTTCACTTCAACATTCTTTACTCCTGTATAAAAATATGTATATTTAATATTTAATGGTCTAATTTGTCACTTCAGAAAATGAAAGAAACATATATATTGACTATTAGAAAAACAAGTTAAACAAAATAATCATTTTTTTAAAAAAAGTTAACATAATAATTACATTAATCATAGGAGATACTGGTGAGGTATTCTTAGGAAAAAAAATGGAAAGTCTTATATTATAAGAAACTGGGGTATATTGTGGTACAAAAAATAAACCAACTTGATTAGTTGAGAAGCCGAATCTCTACTTAAGAAAAATGCTGAAAAGAAATGGAATCGTTAAACAGTTTTCAAAAGCTATATTAACATTAATGAACAGTTTTATACAATGACAGAGCTAGAATCTAACCGAGGTAGGGTTGATCTTAAAATAAAGAGACGGGAATGAAATAAAGTAGGTAGAGTCAATGGATATACTCTAGGAGATCGCATATAACCGGTGAGGTTGGCCGACCTTACCTGAACTCGTCTAGCTCCGCGATTGGTTTTGCATATATATGTTACATAATAAAATTATTTTTTTTCCGGTAAATAACCTCTTTGGTTTACATTTAAGCTTAATTGCATGCTAATTACTTGACTAATGATAAACTGTCACGTGCATGTGATTAAACTACTAATTAAGAAGATGACTTTTCTTTTAATCTTGGAAAGAGTTCACTAAGAAAATAAATTTTATATTTGTAAATCCTGACTAAGGAGGGAGGAAGAGAGAGAACCTTTCACGGAGGTAACAGCGTTCTTAACTCTTCTTTCACAGCCATCACAGTCCATTTTCACTTTGATCTCTACTGTCTGAAAAAATGGACAAACTGAGGCAGTACAGGATCATCTTAAATGGAAAAGTTGGTTTTCGAAACAAGTACATAATACACATAACGTTACAAGGTTTTTGTGTTCCTGAATTCTCAAACACCACTTTCCCTCTTTTGCGCGAGAAATAGTATTTGAGAGTGTAAGGATATCAAAATTTAACCTAATATTGAACATATTTTCATGATCCAAAGTGACTTGTTTGGACTATAGTTAATTATGCTAAAGATTAACAGTACCTGCATTGCCTTTCTTCTGCTTCTTGTGCTGGTGACAGTACAAAAGTTAGAGAGGTAATCAAGAGCACCCATATTGATTTGCTTCTCTTTACCACAAACCAACCAGAGACACAAACACACACACAAAGAGAGGTACAAGCGAAGTACAATGATATATATAGAGAGTGAATGTCTAAAATGGTATACATATAGGAAGAACCTTTATAAGCTTCAATAGGAGATAAGTGTAAATAGTAGCTAAGGCTGTCTAGAGATAGAATATTACATTTTGAATCCAAAAGAAAGTTGTCGAAGTTAAATATACGCAAAACTTCCCCACAAACAATGCTAAAAGTGCCTACAAATGATGAAGGTTGGCAATAAAGCCTTTTGAGTTATTTTAGGGCTAATGAGAAATATAATGCAGAGTGCTTTTATGTGAACTTTTATTTTTGTTCAATGAGTGTGGGTTTGCTTTATATTTTATCTATATTAAATATAACTCAATAATTGATGTTATTGGATGATAGTATCCATAGTTTGAATTATTATAAGGAACTCTTTACATATATATTTGGATTATTGCTCTTCTTTATGGATTTTAAAATAATATACTAGATTATCATTATACTAGTTTATTATATATAAATTTGAAATCTTTACATATATTTTAAAATAACAAACTAGTTTATCATTACACTAGCTAGAGTGATCAAATATCCGTCTTTGAGTCTATATTCCTCCCAATCTAGGACATCATTGTCCCATAAAGATTGTGATCGAGAGGTTTTAAATTAAAATTTGGAGCAATGGACGGACTGGACTATAATTGTTTTGAGTTAATCTCTTTTGTGTGTTCTTAAATGTGAAAATTTAATTATACTTTTTATTTTTTTAATAAGTCGCGTCCATGAGTGTTATTCATCCTAATCACAAGATAGAAACGATCAAGGGAAACATTGCAGAAATCCCCTACAAACAAAACCAGGAAACCAAGATAAACCATGAAGTAAAAGAGCCTCGCAAAGCCTAAAAACTCAAATGATTTAAATCTCCCATAATGTTTTTTCCCAAATTTAATCTAATAGTTCAAATCTTCAAACCACATTAAAAAATACTATATAGAGAATTTATGTAATATAAACGATTTAATTACAAGCCTCTTTTGGCGAAATTTTGGAAATTTATTTTCGTCACATATATGGATTAGATGATAGATATTGTATTTATCATCATGATATATAAAATATTTATCACCTAATAGCCTAATCCATATCATATAACAATTTCAATTAATACTCCTTTGTATAACTCGACTCATTAATTTCAGTTCAAAAAAAATCAACTCATTGATTGATGCATAACTCAAATTATATATATCCTAAAATAATTAGTCCTTTAAATATACAAGATGCACCAAATTAATTGTCATGCATTGCCTATCAAATATAAGTTTCGGTAGGTCGTTGTCATCCGATAAAATATGAGCCATTTTTTTTTCCTGAATTTATAAAAACAGTATGAAAATTGAATTTCTTTATAGTTTTATTTACAGAAATGTGACGAACATTATGAGTAATTTGATTATAAAATTGAAAAAAATAAAATATTATACTAAAAAGATTGGCCAATAAACATAGTTTATTTTGTTTGAAATTTTAATTGAAGACCAGTAGGGTTTGCTTTTAGTTTTTTAAAGAGATGACTAGATGAGTAATATTATCAATTCGTATGCTTCATGATGTTCCGTGGACATGATATGACCCATTCAATTTAGGGAAAAATCTATGACGGCCCCCTGAGTTTTGGTGTATTATTCATTCATGACTCTACTAGTTTTAAATTAGTCGCTCTAGTTCTTCACCCTTAACTCCGTTAGTTTTACCTAACAGAAAAAATAAAAAGACAAATTATCCTCAAATTTAAAATATATTTACTCACTTTCTTTATTAGAATCCTTAACCTCAACAAATAAACTCAACCAACTCAAATCAACCCAACCCAACCAAAAACTCTACCCAACCATTAAACCAACTTAACTCTAACAAACTCAGCCCTTTCTCTTCTTTCAACAAAACAAATTTACCAAACCAAACCAACACACTCAACCTAATCATCCAAAACTAACCCAACATAGCCACCCAAATTTTTTTTCTTCTTCAAATAGCTAACCAAACCCCATTACCCAACCCCTAATATGTTTTGACATCGTCTCTCTCTCTCTCTCTCTCTCTATGTAATATCCCGCTTGTTTCAACTATATTCCCTATAGCGATTGAAGTTTCAATCAATGATCGTAGAAGTTCATCCTCATTTCGAGTTTGGAGTTTAGATTGATAGTTGATTAAGCTGATGGACATGTAGGGTTGGTGTTGTAGAATCTTGAGAATATCGAGTCTGGAGAGTGGATAACTCAAGTTAGTGTAAGTTGTAACTCGAGTTGCGTGACCCCTATACAACTCAAGTTATTTAGAATTATAACTCGAGTTAGACAAGGTCCATATAACTTGAGTTAATCATTGTGTAACTCGAGTTATCATTGTGTCGGTGTTCTTCATCTTTAAAGACCAAAACCGACCAAAATATTTTATTTTTTTTCAAACCACTTCTCTCAGACTCTTCCAATCTCTCTCAAGTAGTTCCTCAACACTTCCTTTGGATTTCTTGAAGTAAGATTGAGTTTCTAATCCTTTCTTTCCTCATATTTTCTGTATGATCATGTATATTAGGTTTTAGGTTTAATTCGGGTTTAGGATGATTTGGTGAGGTTTTGTGTGGTTGTGATAGATTGGGGTATAAATTCATGTTTACGAGGATGATTAGAGTTAATATATGTGATTGGGAGAGATTTTTATCGGTTAATTTGAGTGTTTGATCGGACTGAATAATCTGGGTAAGTGACTTACTCGAGTTAAATGTTCATTAACTCGAGTAAGATAGGCACATATTTACTCGAGTTAAATTTTGGATAACTCGAGTAAAACATGATATGATTTACTCAAGTTATATTTGGATAACTCGAGTAAACCAGACCCCATATAACTCAAGTTAGCCTCTGACTAACTTGAGTAAGTAGTAGTTTAGAGTGACCAAATTTTGATATTTTTGTATTTGGTGAATTCAGAGAGTTTGAGGATTAATTTTACATGGACTTCGATTATTGGGCCAAGAGTGCTAGATTTTCAGTCGAAATAGGATTTCTGACGCCGTTGGCATTTGAGTTTGCATTTGCATTTCATGTATGTTTTGTATTGCCACAGTCGTCGATTTTGACATGTCTATAAATATTTGTTTCAGCTCAGCTCAGTTTTTGAGGTGATCAGCCATGACCGACGGTCAGTGTTACGGAGTTTGGAAGCTTGGCATCCAGGGAATGGATGACAGCTTCAGACACATAGGTTGTGTCTCTTCCACTTATATATGTTTTTGTTGTGTTATCACCATAGCATGTAAATTAGACTAATCTAAGGATTGATTAAAGTAAATAATTTGGAATATGTGAATAAGTATTCACCTCTTTGTTTTTGGGAAAAACTACATATATATTTATACATATGTTTTCCACTGATTTTGATGCTGAGTGCATGTTGTGTTTTGGAATATTACGGTTTTAAAATGGGTATTCTAACTCTGTATTTGATACTCTCTTGTTTGATTTTGACTTGAACACTTGTTCTAAGAACTCGATTTGAGAAATGTGAAACGTTTTTCGATAAAATAGTATTTGTTTAGATTTTCGAATATCATTTCGAAAATAAAAATTCGGTTTCTGAATATATATATATATATATTTGAATTATGGAACTGATTTGGAATATGATATATATAAGTTATATCGTATATATATGATTTGTTTTGATATGTTCGGTCACATGACTGTTACGTTTTGGATTTAAATATACTATGTATATGTTTTGGAGATGGAACGTCTATGCTACGAGGTGTGTAGCTTTTGGTATACCAATGCATGTTAAACCCAGTTATCAGGGTAGTTGATAACCATGAAGTTCTGAAGAGGACACATGATCGGATTATGGATTGGTGGCATGACCCCCAGTCATAATATGGTGACACTATGTTTATGGTCTCTTATCCGTGATATATGTTTTTGACTCTGTTATTTATGGAATACGTTTTGATTTTTAACGGTGGTGGGGCAAATCTCAACTAATGGCGATGGTGGGGCAAACCTCATGAGTTGAGTCTAGGCAAATGCCACATGTGCAGGTTGAGTATAGACAAATCTCACACCGATAAGATATGATTTTGAAAATAATACTATTAGTATTATGGTGCATAAAAGGCAAAGTTTTGATTATAAAATTTTGATAAAAACTAGAAAGGTTTTGAGTTCTGTTTTTGAAATAGTTGGTAACAGCTTTAAAAGAAAGGGTTTCGGAAGTTTTGGATCATTTTAAGATGTTTTATTTGAAACCTTTGTTAAGGCAAAAGGTTTTTAAAAGAATCTCGTTTGGGTTTTAAAACTTTCGAGCTTTATTTATTTTGAAGATATTCTGGATAATAATGCCTACGTGGCGAAGTTTTAAACTCTGCAAGTTCTAGCAATGCTAGAAATGGTTTTGAACTTTGATAAGTAGTTTTCGATAAACCGGTTTTTGAAAGGTTTTGTTTTGGTTTGAAAGCATGACAGCTTTAATAAATTTTGGAAAGATTCTTGAAAGATTCTAGTTTAGTTCCAGAATGATTTAGTGCATGTTGTTTGCTTTGATTGCAAACGATTTAAAAATGGTTTTGAATAGCTATTACGTATGTAGCGTGGATATATATGTATATATGCTGGTTATATCTGCATGTGGTATTTTTGAACTATTTTCAAAACAGTCTTTGTGAGGCACATATGAGACAATCTGGAGTGTTGTCCCTCACTCACTGGGCTTGACCCCATTTCTTTGTTTTGTCCCTGTTTATTATCATCGTGCAGGTAATTCTGGAGGACTAAAATCTTTGGCATTTGATGTTCAATGAGGAATTTTGACGTTGCGGTCAGTGCCCTTTCGATCATGCCCCATTTGTATGAATTGTTAGGTGCTCTACACCGGGTTCCTGTGGGAGGTGTTTTTGTTTCTGTTAATGTTTTTGACATTTCAAATGTTTTAATTTGAAATTAGTTTCGCAATTAATATTATATATGTTTTATTTTAATAAATAAAGATTAAACCTTTATTTTCTTTTCATATTTCTTTAAATATGATATTTGGGTAGAAGTTCTACACTATGGAGGCTTGTGCAAGATGGGTCGGGCTCCCATATACGGTTCACCTTGTACGCCAGTCATAGTCCCGGGAATGGGTCGTGACACTCTAATTCTATCAACCATCGACGCAATCTCTCCACCCCCGTCCTCTCTCGTAAAGCCTCATCAAAACCACAAAGCCTACCACCAAATTTTCAAGGAAAAAAATCGAAATGTTCAAGCTTGACGAATTCGATTTTGGAACTCTATACTTTGGTCCACCGATTCCCGTAAGAGTTTGAGCCGTTGTTTCGTTTTCTTTTGTAATATCCCGTTCATTTTGACCAGAATTTGATGGCATTCTGTCAACACTTCAGGGAAATTTGGGGTTTCAAGGTGTTAAACTTCGATCGAGAATGTTTGGATGTGGTTTGTGTGTGCAAAGCACATAGCATGTCATCTATATGCGTTAATGAGCGTTCTACGCACATAGATTGAGGTTAGGGGGCCGTCTACATGCGTAGATGATTGTACTACGTGCGTAGATGGATGTCTGATCTAGACCGTGAATGTGCCTGGGCACGTCTGTGTGCGTTGGAGATGTCTGCGCACGTTGGATGTGATTTGGACTTGGAACAGTGGTGAGCATGGTGATCTACGTTCATAGCACTAGGTGGTGTGCTCGTTGATCGTGGATCCGTGAGGGAAAGGTCGTCAGGTCTGTCGTCTACGCACACAGGAGCTTTGTCTATGCACGTAGTACTCGATCAACGTGCGTAGAGGAAGGTTCAATGCACATAGATAGACATTTTCTGCAGTCATTAAATGAAATGACACGTTTCAGTTCCGAGGGTCTATAAATAAACCCACCTACGGCTGTTCTGTCATAACTCATCTCGACCACCGAAATCACTCTCTCAACTACTCCTTTGCACTTGCAATCATTCCTCAACACTTCCATTACGATTCTGAAGGTAAGAATCGTTCTTTGATCTCTTCTTTCCATCATCTCACCTCATAATTGTTCATCTAGGATTTTGAACGAATTTTGGGGTTTTGTTCAGATCTTCCTTTTTTGGAGCCAGAGTCAGGGTGGTCAGGGCAGTGGTAAAGGCTGGGCAGCCTAAAGTAGTGCTTTAGGGGGCAGACTCGGGTATACCATCTCACCCGTTAAGAGGCTCAGACCTTCAATGCCACAGTTACTGGTACAATTTCTATATCTGGTACTCCTACATATGTCTTATTTGATACTGGAGTATCGCATTCATTTATCACCCCACCATTTGTTGAACGGGTCGGGTTAGTTTTGCATCAATTGGATAGGCTATTAGAGGTTTCATCACCTTTGGGTAGCAAAATGTTTACCGAATCTGGGGTCCAAGGTTGTGTGATTGCCATAGATGAGCATGATTTGAAGGCTGATCTCATTTTGCTAGACGTGGGAGAGTTTGACGTCATATTAGGCATGAATTGGCTTTTCGACTAGCATGTGACCCTGGATTGTTTTGCTACGAGAGTATGTTTTCGATCGCCTAGTCAGACTGAGTTCTGTTATCAGGGTGAGCAAAACAGTGTTGTAAGGGGATACGTGTCAGCAGTCAGAGCCGAAAGGATGATTCGTCAAGGATGTGAGGCGTATTTGTCTTTCGTTCTGACTGAGTCAGAGGGATCGGAGTTGAGAGTTGGAGACGTACCTGTGGTACAAGACTTTTTTGACGTATTTCCAGAAGAGTTACCAGGACTTTCGCCTGATAGGGAGATTGAGTTTTTCATAGAGGTACAGCCTGGTACCGATCTGATATCGATTCTACCATATCGGATGGCGCCAGCTGAGTTGAAGGAGTTGGAGACTCAGCTGAGAGATTTTTTGGACAAGGGGTTTGTTAGACCGAGTGTTTCACCTTGGGGTGCGCCGATCTTGTTTGTAAAGAAGAAGGATGGGAGTCTATGTATATGCATCCACTACCGACAGTTGAATAAGGTAACGGTGAAGAACCGATATCCACTTCTGAGGATAGATGATCTGTTCGACCAGTTGCAGGGTGCACAGTGATTTTCTAAGATTGACTTGAGGTCGGAATATCATTAGTTGAGGATTAGAGGTGAGGACATTCCTAAGACAGCGTTTCGAACTAGATATGGTCACTACGAATTCCTGGTGATGTCGTTTGGTTTGACTAATGCGCCAGCGACATTCATGGATTTGATGAACAGAGTGTTCAGACCGTATTTGGATCGGTTCATGATTGTCTTCATCGATGATATTCTGATATACTCGAATAGTAAGAAGGAGCATAAGGACCACTTGAGGTCAGTCTTGCAGATTTTAAGAGAGCATCAATTGTATGCTAAATTCTCGAAGTGCGAATTTTGGCTTTAACAAGTGGAATTTTTGGGACACGTAGTATCAAGAGAGGGCATAATGGTAGACCCTAAGAAAGTGGATGTAGTACTCCATTGGGAGAGACCTAAGACAGCTACAGAGATTCGGAGTTTCCTTGGGTTAGTCGGGTATTATAGGAGGTTTATCCAAGATTTCTCAAGGATTGCAGCTCCTATGACATGGTTGGCACAAAAGGGAGTTAAATTTGTATGGTCTGATAGGTGTGAGGATGCGTTCCAGCTTTTGCAGAAGTATATCTCTGATCCATCGCATGTTTTGGCACCACAGTCAGTCGAGGTCAGACCCGACTTGTCTTATGATGAGACTCCAGTCCGAATTGTTGACCGGCAGGTCAAGAGACTCCAAAACAAAGAGATTGTTTCGGTGAAGGTGATTTTAGGCACCATTCTACGGAGGAGGCTACTTGGGAGGCCGAGGATGAGATGCGGTATAGATATCCGTACTTGTTTGGCTCTATAGATTCGTAGGTTAGTACGTTTATGTCCCTATCTCTATTTATGCACTAATGCATTATTACTCTGCATACTCTGACCATTTTGCATATTGGGGATCGAGTGAGTTAGATATTCGATTATATGACTATGGGATCCTGAGACTGGGATTACATTGGGGTTTTTGGACTCGGTGTCTGATAAGAGGATTACCGAGTTTTTTGTCTTTTAGAGGCCTAAATTTGTATTTTTGGAGTAGTAGTGTACTATGATACCAAAGGTGGTATTAATACAGTAGCTTTGACTTAGTGCTTGAAAATTCAGGGATGAATTTCTTTTGAGGAGGGAGTATGTAATATCCTATTCGTTTTGACCAGAATTTGATGGCATTCCATCAAGACTTTAGGGAAATTCGAGGTTTCGAGGTGTTAAACTTTGATCGAGAATGTTTGCAGGTGGTTTGTGTGTGCAAAGCACATAGCAGGTCATCTGTGTGCATTAAGGAGTGTTCTACACGCATAGATTGAGGTCAGGGGGTTGTCTACGTGCGTAGGTGATTGTACTACGTGCGTAGATGGATGTCTGATCTAGATCGTGAATGTTCCTGAGCACGTCTGTGTACGTTGGAGACGTCCGCACACGTTGGATGTGATTTGGACTTGAACCCGTGGTGAGCATGGTGATCTACGTGCATAAAACTAGGTGGTGTGCACGTTGATCGTGGATCTGTGAGGGAAAGGTCGCCAGATCTGCCGTCTACGCACACAGGAGCTTCGTCTATACACATAGTACTCGGTCAATGTGTGTAGAGGAATGTTCAACACACGTAGATGGGCCTTTTCCGCGGTCATTAAATGAAATGCCACGTTTTAGTTCCGAGTGTCTATAAATACACCCACCTACGGCTCTTCTGTCATAACTCATCTCGACCACCAAAATCACTCTCTCAACTACTCCTCTGCATTTGGAATCACTCATCAGCACTTCCATTGTGATTTTGAAGGTAAGAATCGTTCTTTGATCTCTTCTTTCTGTCATCTCACCTCATAATTGTTCATCTAGGGTTTTGAACGGATTTTGGGATTTTGTTCAGATCTTCCTTTTGTATTGTAAAGGAAGCTAAATATGGGTAGATTAAGCTTGGTTAAGGTTGTAACCACGAGATTCTAGCTTCGGTTTCCAAGGATTTCATGTTTGAACAAAATGGGTTTGATCCGAGCTAGGGTTTCAAATTTTGGTAGATTTCCCATCAGATCTGGAGTTGTATCTGATGTATTATGATAGATAGGTGTTAGAAATACATAGATCTGACGTTAGGTGTCAAGATTTGACGATTTGTGTCGAGTGTGTTAAGAAATTCGAATTTGGGGATTTGGATTCTTGATGATTTTGAAGTTGTTTGTAGGATCTGAGATTAGATCCTTGTTTGAGAGGCTAGTTGCAGCCAATATGAGTGTTTGATCGATCGATTATAGATCGAAATGAGAGTTTTGCTATTTTGGCATAAGTTCTCGATGCCATCGAGAGTTAGTCAGCATTTGCATTCGCATACATACATCGGTACCGCCACAGTACCACATATTGATATTTGCTATGTTTGTATATGTACAGCTCAGTGTGTCTGCCAGCAGGAGCAGCCACTCACAAGCGATATTTGACTGGATCCACGACTTTGGATATCAGGTGAGTGAAATAGCAGCTTCAGGCATATAGGCTGTGTCTTCAAAATTAAGTATGATATTTTGATGTGTCTGGCTATGACATAAATTGACTAATAAGTATTGGGTTAATTAATAAAATGGCTATGTGATTATTATTAACCAATGTTTTGATATGAAAAATAAAGTATATATGGGTATATATATACAAGATCATTTTGTAAATAATGGTATAAAAGAAAAGATGATGCATGATTGTATGTGGAATACTATGTATATAACACTTTGACATGGGGACACTTATGCTACGGGGTCAAAGTAGCCTTTGGTATACCATTGTATGTTATCACCCTACTACGTAGTATGTAGTCTTTGGTATACTATTGTATGTTTGTGGCCCTAGTCACCAGGGATTGGGGTGACCATGTATCTAGGCCAAATATACTCGTTTATTAAGCAGACAGGTGGCGGAGTCCACACTGCTATATGGATATGAAAATATTTCATGGTCTTGTATTATGAATGCATAAGTATATGTATATATTGTCTGAATGCATGTGAATGTTTTGGTTGCGAACGTTTTGGTAAAAAGAATTTCAGAAAATGTATTATGTATATAGTGTGTATACTATATGATATCTACATATGTGTGCCGTAGTTTGAAAAAGGATTTCAAACCAGTCTTTATGAGGCACGTACGAGGTGGTCTGACGTGTTGTTTCCTCACTAGGAATCTTACCCTTTTTTCTTCTGTTGCCCATGTTATACCTTTGTTCACATGTGACATCTTTTGGACGCATAACATCTGACTCGTACCTCGACCTAGTGAGGCGCTTTTGGCTAGTGTGAGTACCCTCGTTCGGGACTCTATTTTACTATGTCATAGAACCCCACATCGGGTTACTGTTGGAATACTGGGCTTCCTTTTGTATTTTGGGGTTTACTCTGGTGATTTATATTTTTATTGATATTTTGATATATATATATATATATATATATATATATATATATATATATGATTTACTTCATTTATAAATGCTTTTATAAATGTTTTACAAAAATAATTTGATAAGTCGGGTGGTATATCTGATCACCGAGGCTTGTACGAGATGGATCGGGCTTCCACAGACGATCCACCTTGTACGCCGGTCACGGGCCTGACTATGGGTCGTGACACCTTTTATGTCGATGATTGAAGGGAAACCGTCTGGACGGTGGATGAGATGCAAGGTTCTTTATATTTTCTTTCAATTTGAAGTTTTGATTTTCTTTAGTGATTAGATCTGTAATATGTCAAGTGTCTGGATGCGAGGAATTTCTGGACTGAGTTCATTTTTGTTGTTCATTTCATCATTTTTTTGTTCATTTTAGATTCATTTTGTTCATTTTGATAGGCAACAGAGATCACTGAAAGAGATTTTGAAATTTTGTTCCTTTTGAAATTTTTGCTTTGTCTCGATTTTGTATTTTCAGATCTGTAATCTTTGATGTTTGAATGAAAAGATCTGTAAGCTTTGATGTTTGAATGAAAATGAAATTTGGGTTCTTGTAAGATTCATTTTACGGTGGTTTCAGAGGAAGAAACAGTAGAGAGAAAGCACAAAGATATGGATTCAATTTTTCTAGGTTTTAGTTCAATGGATTGATATGGATTTTTCTGGGTTTTAGTTCCTGATATGGATTCAATTTTTTTTGGTGATGAGAAAGAATGAGAGAGAGTTCTGACGAGAGAGAAAAAAATATGGGTTTGCAGTTTTCCAAATCTGATTGGGTTTTTTGAAGGTGGTGGTGGTGGTGGTGACTAGGTGTGTGGAGGTTGAAAGTAAGCAAAGGAGGAAGTAGATGAGTAATGGAGGAAGAATAAAGAGAGAAAGGGAGAAGAGAAGTGGATGAAGAGAGGACGAGGGCATTTTTATCATTAAATTTTTAAAATTAATAGGTCTTACGTGCCACATCAGATTTGTTATATTTAACTGACGATGACAGATGGAGGGACCGGAGCGGCTAATTTAAAACTAGTAGGGACCAAGATGAACAATATACCAAAACTCGAGGACCGCCATAGATTTCGCCCTTCAATTTAATATTAAAAATGTTTTAAAAGAATAAATCACATTTAAAATAAATCTAAAATTTAGTTAGTTAAAATTCAAACAGTCTATTCGTAAAGTCTTGCAAACTTAGATGTAAATACATTCTACGACTTATTATTGGTACTAAAGTCAACTCTAGCACTAAGGGTCTCTGAATTTGATTCTTGATGGATCCAAATAAAATGAATTATTAAAAATTTGAGATAAGTTACTTTGCATTAGTGAAAGTCTGAATTTTGAACATAATAATTAAACATCGTATTAATTTGGTACCAAGAACTAAGCAAATGAGAGAAATCGGGGAATGGAGATGACTTATTCAGCCAAAAAGAAAATGATAATGAGTATGTTACATCTCCACTCATACTTTTTGATTTTATATGTGTGGGGAAAGAGAAGTCAAAATAGAAAATTGGCTAGCTACAAGCGAGAAATGAAAAATACAAAGTTACAGGAACATAATTCAAACGACAACATTCAAACTCATTTCGAGATGTCGTATAGCCACTGATACATCGAAGAGTTTACATTAGCAACTGTTGGACCCAGGGAGCCTCGAAGAGATTTGCATCGCACGTGAGCCTAGTGAAAGAGAACATAAGTAGATCTAACACCACATCTTTACCCAAAACTTGAAACAATAAGTTATGGGTCTACACAACTTATAATTCCTTCACACACACTACTATTCTCCAATGTCAGACTTCTCTTTATTTACACTTGCTTTTCTAACAATCTCCCCCTCAAGTGTGAATGTTTTCTACATCGAGTTTAAGCCTACTCCCCTTGAAACGGAAACCACTCTAAGTATTTGTGGAAATTTCTTGGGTCTTCTCGAGTACTAATATCAAATTTTAACCTAAGAGCTCTTTTCATGACTTCACCCATCTACGAGCTGACCCCTCTCACACCAGACAATCCATAAGGGTTTTACCAGTCAACACAACTCTTCAGTGTTTTCAGGTCTGGTCATCACCACGTTGTCACTAAGAGTTCCTCCAGTGACTCCACCCTTCCATCTACGAGCTTTTTCGGTTGCTCACATTAAACAATCCATAAGGGTTTTGTTAGTCAATACAACTTTTGACCATCATCGGGCCCCGTCATCAACAAGTTATCATTAAGAGTACCTCCCATGACTCCACCCTTCTGTCTATGAGCTATTTCGGCTACTCACACAGTAGATTGGAGTTACACTCGTCAATACAACTCTTCACCACATTACCGCACTCATCCCAAACCACTACTACACTATACTTGTAATATCCCGTATTTTCCCCAATTGAATTTTTTGTTAGAAAAATTTTCCTCTTTGTTAAATGAATTTTTGTTAATTTTGTAATTAATAGTATATATTTTATTGGTTTTATAAAATTTGATATGGTTAAATTTTTGTTGATTTTATTGATAAGAATTTTTATTTCAATTGGTTTTAGTAAGAGAAGATTTTGTTAATTTTTATTAATTGTTCAGGAAATTTTTCATTTAATTTCAAAATTTATTTTTGAAATTTAAAGGGTTAATTTTGAGTTTTAAATGTTAATTTGGTGTGTAATGAAGTTTATAAATGATTTGGAAAGGATTTGTTAAATGGAAAAATGGTTTGAAATTGAAAACAAAAATCTGGAAATAAGAGAGTGAACTACCGGTCGTTCAGCGTCCAAACGGCGTGCCGTCTGGCGTGTATGTACGATTTCGTTCGGATGATAAGAAAATGACACGTTGTTCGCTGGAGTAAGGGGTTGTTGTTCGCGCGTGAATGCAGTCGTTCGTGCGCGTGATTCTGGCCACGAGCGACAAGTCGTTCGACTTGTCTGGAGTTGACTTTTTTAGTAGCAAACGACCTGTCGTTTGGGGGGATTTTAAAACCCAGTAGCCAATTTTTTCTTCCTCTCTTTTGCGTGTCTTTTCTTCTTCTTCCTCACAACACACCGAAGCTTTATCTCTCAACTCTCTCTCATCTCGGTCTCTCTCTTCCTCTCTTATTCCTCATCACTCCCAACACCAAGCCAAGGTGATTTCTTCCTTCTCTTTCCTCTAGTTCGTGTTTTTCTGCCATATTAGAGCTGAAAATTTGTGTGGGTTTGTTGAGGCCGAAATGGGTTTCTAGGGTTCGAATTTGTGTGATTTTGGGATGGAAATGAGTTGCTTTGTGTTAGGTAATGATGGATTGATGTCGAAAATGCATTGGAATGCCTTAAATTTGG
>CAODLS010563978.1:0-14313 GCA_948243855.1 Flueggea neowawraea | reverse complement strand
TCATATATGCACGATCTGGCGTCAGGTTGTTGAGAGCTGTCCAGTTCGTTGAATAGAAATGAGTTACCTGAGCAATGTAAGCCTTTTGGCTTCTTGTCCTCGTGTTCAATTTGCTTTTTTTATTTCTGGTTTCTGATATTTGTCTTTTTCTTTTTGTTTTACTAAATGCAGGATTATGACCGCCAGACTGATCTTGGTATGCTTTTCTTTTCCTCTTCGTGGATTCTTTCTCTTGTTCATTGAATTAGTCCATTTTGGCCAAAATTAGCTCGTTTTGTGAATTATTGAAGACCAACTAAAACTGCTTTTCTTTTTAATTTATGTAGTCAAGAAACTTTCTCTGCTTTTTTTTATTGGTTAGGTCACCCTATTTTCGTTCAGGTGATATTCTCATCTATTCTAGGCTACTAACATTATGTCTTTTTTCTATTTGAGAGCTTGAGTTTGGGTAAGTGTTCACATTGTAATCATGATTTTTGACGAGAAAAATAGTAACTGTAGAATTGATGGTGAGAGATGAATTTATTCATTATTTCTTTTAGTTGTTACTGTTAATGAATAAAGGGGAAGAAGTAATATATTTTCACTTATGTGATGGTGTGAAGTACAAGTTCATTTGTAGGGAAGGAATATGTTCCGGTTGTCTTGGTTTGTCTAAAGTGTGCTATCCGGTCTCTTTTCAGGTGCTGTGCTACGTAGTGGAAGAGAAATTCTTCTTCAGGTAATTCAGCAGAAAAAAATTCTTTTTATTTCAAATCTTTATACAAGATTGAAGTTTTCGAAGTTGTCCTCTCACTTCATTCTAGTACTAGATTTCAAATCTCCTCTAAAAACTCAAATGAATCTTTGATGGACAGGCTTTTAACTGGGAATCTCATAAGCATGATTGGTGGAGAAATTTAGAAAGAAAAGTTGCTGATATTGCAAATCTGGGTTTACTTCCGCATGGTTACCACCACCTACCAATTCCTTCTCGCCTGAAGGTTAGTGGGAATAGTTCTTTAGTAGTTAACATCCTAATATGTTAAAAAACCCAAATATGCAGCAATTTTTCTCACACGATTATAACAGGTTACCTTCCACAGAATCTTTATTCACTCAACTCCTCGTATGGTTCTGAGCATCAGTTGAAAGCTTTGCTTCATAACATGAAACAGAACAAAGTTAGAGCTATGGCTGACATAGTTATCAATCACCGAGTTGGAACTACACAGGGTCATGGAGGAATGTACAACCGTTATGATGGAATTCCATTGCCATGGGACGAACATTCTGTGACATCAGATACTGGAGGATTAGTAAGTAGATTGATAAAGGGCTAATCTTTTAAGTTATGTGAACTGTTTGTGTTGTCAACTAATTGTAAATCTTTAATTTTCATGTGGATGGACATAGCTTAATTTCATGTCTTGGTTCTAGACAATATGGAATATTGTGCTCTATGGATATTCTAAAACCTTTTTACATTGTACAAAGTAATATAGTTCTTTGCTTTTCTGTTGATTATTCTAATTATTTTTACATAATCAACAAAGTAGTGTCGGCAAGTTCAGTTTTGGAAAGGCATCCTTCAAAGTAATTCTACTACTTCTGAACATATTAACCATGTTTTATGGCTTCTGTACCTTCTTCTTTCCTTGATTTGCATATGGCACAGGGATTTCCCAAACAGAACGAAAATGTGCTACTGCTTTTATTTTTCTTGAAATCAGGTCAGCCTTTCAGATTTTATGGGGAGTTCTTGAGCAGTTAAACTTTCCTTGCAGGGTAATAAGAGCACAGGGGACAACTTTCATGGTGTTCCAAATATTGATCACAGCCAACTGTTTGTTCGGAATGACATCACAGCATGGCTGCAGTGGCTACGTGATAATGTTGGCTTTCAAGATTTTCGCTTTGATTTTGCAAGAGGGTAAATTTTTGTGCTGCACCTATGGTATTTCCTCTTTTTTAATTTATTTTCTTTTATTTGCGTCCTGATTGTTATGCGTTAAATTTCTGCTCTTTAGTTACTCAGCAAAATATGTAAAAGAATACATTGAAGGAGCAAAGCCAATATTTTCTGTTGGGGAGTACTGGGATTCCTCCAAATACAATGGTTCTGTATTGGATTACAACCAAGGTTTATTTCTTTGTCTATATCCTGCATCAGCAGCCTACTTGTCAGGCCAATCGTAATCGGAATTTCAGTCATGTTTGTTTCATGTTGTCAGCATGCCATCATTATTGTGTACTTGGGGTTTTAACAACATTCCGTCTTTAATTTAGCTTTATGTTGAGCTTGAGTTTTTATAATTTTCCTGTAAAATGGTCTTCAGATAGCCATAGGCAACGGATTATCAACTGGATCGATGCCACGGGCCAACTCTCAACCGCATTTGACTTTACAACTAAAGGAATTCTTCAGGTATTCTTAAACAAAATGTATCAAAGAAAAATGGCCGATTGAACTGACTTCATTAGTTACTGACTTTATTCTTACTGGAGGTGAAATTTAGCCTGATCTTTAGCGGTTCAAATTATATACGTTATTACATTAATATTGGGAAATCTAGTAATAGAATTTTTTTGATGGAAGCTGTTAAGGGGCAATTCTGGCGCCTGCGTGATCCTCAGGGTAAGCCACCAGGTGTAATGGGATGGTGGCCTTCAAGGGCTGTCACATTCATTGATAATCATGACACGGGCTCAACACAGGTACCAAAAAGATGGTCACGGACAGTTTTGCTAGTTCAACGCTCATTCTGATAGTGCTACAAGCCCGGAAATGATTTTAATTGTGAGCATTTTTTGCCTTAAATTGGACTTCAAAATAATCCTTGTTCTCTTGCAGGCTCATTGGCCTTTCCCTTCGCATCACATTATGGAGGTATGTTAAGTTTAAAATCCAGCTTGAACAAGTTGATAATTTGTTTTACCAAGGTTTAAATTGATGTCTCAACTATGGCTTCTACTACCCACTTATGTAGTTTATTTTCTAAAGGCAAACAGGCTTCCATTGCTTTTGATTTCTAATTGTTATCAATCATGTTACCTTTTGATTTCACTAAAGGATTTGATAAAATTTGTTTTTAGTAAATTAAGGTATTGATCAGGCCATTTGAATCTGTATTTCATAAGGAGTTTAAGAGTGCCATTTAATTCCTATCTGTTCGAATACTGATTTGCATTGACTAGATTGTCGGTTTTTCTGTCAGTATTTGTTGCTACTTTCGCCTTAATCCCTTCATGTCACTAAGAAATCCAACTTGACTTTCCATTCAACGGTTGTGGTATCCTGCAGGGCTATGCATACATACTAACACATCCAGGGATTCCAACAGTTTTCTATGACCATTTCTATGACTGGGGTGACTCCAATCATGACCAGATTGTAAAATTGGTATGCTTAATATCCATTTTTATTTGACTGAATTCATTGTTTGAATCAACTTTCTTGACAAAGGCTTTTCTTTACAACTGCAGATTGACATTCGTAAACGTCAAGACATCAATAGCCGATCATCCATCAGGATTCTTGAAGCTCAACCGAACCTTTATTCTGCAATGATTGGAGAGAAGATGTGCATGAAGATTGGGGATGGTTCCTGGTGTCCAGCTGGTAGGGAATGGACAATTGCAGCATCCGGCCATAGATATGCCGTATGGCAAAAATGATGCCTCTGGACGTGGTCTCTTGCTCTATATGCTTTTTGGATGAGCACAAAATATATAGTGATTAGTAAAATATAAACCGTGTTCAGTAGATTAGCCTCCGTAATATGTGCTGGATGAATAAATTTTCTCTGCATCCAGTTTTGTATTGGAAAGCCATTGTAGAATTCCTTTTGAAACTATGCAGATAAAGTGATCGGGAGGCGTAATAATTAAGGAATGTTATATGATATGACACATTTGACAAATATGGTCTAAAATGCTTCGTCCATAGGTTTATCTATTTTGTGCATCTCTTTTTTGATAATCGTTTTTTTTTCTTCTACCAAAAATCGAAATACTAGAGTAACATCAATATAATACAAAACTGATAATTGAAGCACCAAAACATTCACCTTTATGCTGTCTAGAAACTAGACTAATAATACAAATGTGCAAGGAAATATTAAAATAGATGTAACCCCCAATCTGGGCATGCAGAGATACAGAATGTTGATCAAAGCCAGATATGGATTGTAGTTTATAATAATAAAGTGACACCATATTTTATACATTATAGAGCTGAATCTCTCATTTAAAATTATTATTATAGAATCAGGCAATAATGGCTCACACATCACATTGCATGGGCATACTGTGTGCGTATACAGTAAATCAGATAGAGTGGCGAGAGAGAGAGTATATATGTTGATCAGAGAAAGAGAGAGAGGGAAGGGGTGGGGGGAAGAGAAGAGAAGAGAAGAGAAGGGAAGGTAGGTCACAAGACAGTAGAGCTGGAAAGATGCCTCCTTTCCTATCAACATCATTCCCTTTTTCATCGCCTTCATCATTTCTGCTTTGAATATCAATGTCGTCTTCCCACATTTCTTTTTGTCAGGAAATTAGGCGATAGAAAAAAATACAGAATAACAAAGAGCAATCACAAAAGAACACAAGATTTACGTGGTTCGATCAATCTGATCTATGTCCACGGGCAGAGCATAAGTAATTCTACTATTCAGAGTCAAAAACAAGCAAAATGGCATTCAAAAACTTACCAAGACGTTCCCAAGCCCCCATTTTATAGTTTACAAGTAATACAAGCCTAAATAGGAAGAGAGAAACCTTAAAAAACATCTAAACCAGCCCAAACACCTTCAGTTATGAAGACACGGGCATGAGAGAGCCAAACAATGACGAAACAAAGCAAAACATAGTCAAAATCCCGTTTCCGTGGGAAACCGCACAACACATGGTCTGGGACACGGCCGTGTATCAGGCCGTGTCCCTGCGCTGTCAACACACGGTCTAGAACACGGTCGTGTCCTTCATTGTTTTGACAAAAGCTCTTTTTTTCCGTTTCCAGCGTTGTACATGAGCAGCGCTACGCCCGTGGACACGTCCGTGTCCACCCAACAACCAGTTTTCCTCCATAATTTTGTCCTTCTGTGGCTTATTTTAATTCCTTCAAGATTTTGTTTGCATCTAGATCAAGAAAATCACTTTAATATTAACAGTAAGTGCTTATTACCGGACAGACAATGCTCATTTGACGTGCACAGCTTGTAACAAATTAGAAGTTCCCATTTCAATCCTCAATCATTAATCTTCTTTGCTCCATCCAGTGTTTTCCACACTTCTTTGATTCTCTCGACGTTAATATACATATCTTAAAGCCAATAACCATAATAGGTTGTTTCGAAACCCTAAATATATCACACACAGCAGTAATTTTATAAGGTTGTTCTCTTTTTTTTTTTGGGGGGGAGGGGGAGGGGATTGGATTTTAGACACCAAACAAAAGAAAAATGAAAATGTTGACAATTCTTAAACGTTAAATAGTACTCCGTAATGAGCAGATGTGTATAAGAAAGCATTATTAATTAATAGCATGAAAGGGAAGGACGCATGCATCAAAAGTGAGGAGAAATATAGGAGAGTGATGAATCATAATTAGGAATTAAATATGGCCAACACATTGCTAGGTTTGACAAATGCCTCTCTCCATTAATATTATTGGCATTACCAGCAGTGCCATTCGTCTCTGGTGATGAAAAATAAAAACTGTCTTTAGTGTGCCAACACATTTGTCTGCCACTCCAATATTTGGCACGGTAGCTTCATTGTGATTTTTTGTTTCCCGCAATCAACAGCAACGCATCAACCCACATTAATATTGGCGTGTTGTTTCAACTTATTAATTTAATACTTCTTTTGTCCCATAAAAATAAGTTATTTTTTTTAATTTATCTTAAATTATAAATTTATTTTATTTTTAATATTAATAATTATATCAATTGTACAATATTATCTCTACTTAAATATATAATAAATTATATTATTAGTCACTTATTAGATTACTATAAGAATATTTTTAAAAATCTTTACTAAAATTAAGAAATTAATATTTCTACCTAATTTTTTTATTTTTTGTAAAAAATATTATAACATATCTTTATGAGATGAATGGGACATATTTTTAGTTGGTTTTTCTTTTTTTGGTGTGATAATTTTGTGGTACAACGAAAATACTTTTAAGTAGTAGAGTTTTTTTTCTGTTCTTTCAAATTCACTACTTGTCGATTAGTTGAATAAAATCATCTGATTCATAAAAAAACTTTTTAATTTGATATATTATTGTTCACGTCGTATGTATTGCAATTGTTAAAAAAATATACTAATGTGTCTATATTTTACTATGTAATACCAAATCTACCAATTAACAAACTATATCTATATTATCTACTGTCCAATTTGACAAAACCAAACACCATCATTATATTCCATAAAGACCTAACAAAACAAATTAGAATACATTGATTTATTGAGCAGAAATATTCCACTTGAAGTCTCTCTAATTAACATTACTGCTTATTAGGTTATTTTGGAGCACATATAGCTACTTCAAAAACCAACAAATGTCAAATGTCAAATTTCAAAAAAGAAGCTCACTTTTAACTTAAATAATTAATCAAACACATGCTATTTAGTTTGTAACAAGGACATATTTAACTTTTTCACAAAAGTTGATGTCGCTGGTTCAAGAACCACCGGTTTCGGTTCAAGAATCGGCGGTTTCGGTTTGTGGAATGAGATAACCGAAATCAAACCATGATTTCTACGGTTTGGGTGGTTTCAGTTTTGGTTTGGTTCTGGTTTTGGTTCTGACCGGTTTTAACAGGTTTTAATCTGTTTAACTGCCGGTTTGGTTCCGGTTCCGGTTTGTTTTTTTTTTTTTTTAATCCACTATTTTATCCCATCATTTTTTTTTGTTTGTAAATTTTGTTATATTTAATAATTAACTAAAGTACCAATAATACATTGTATTCCAAATATTTTTTTAATAATTTTTAAATAAATTAACTATTCTACTAGTAATTATAGAGTTGAAAAAAAATGAAATAGCTGTTGAACCAGCTGTTCGAACAGTCAGTTCAACCTGCGGTTCGAACCGTCAGTTCGACGATTTTTGAAAGGATAGAACCGAAATCTAAACCGAAACCGTCCGGTTTTGGTCTGTCAATTCCTATTCCAATTCAGTTCGCCAGTTTCGATTTGATTTTTATATGTTTAGGTAACAGCATTCTTACCCTTAATAGACACAAGTCAACCAGCAAAACACATCAAGTATGGAGAGGAACAAATGGTCAAAGCAAGCAATCCCTGTTGCTAACATTTTGATGATAGCTTCGAGATGTTCTGTAAATGAAAAAGTTGATTTATTAGGAGAAGCAAGTCGAAATATGAAAGTTAATATTAAAGAATGATAGTGATTCTGTGACCCTTCTGACCAGCAGCAACGGGCATGCATGATTGGCATTTTTCTTTCTTTTCCATAAAGTAGAAAATCCAATACATTTGTGAACCCTCTTGCCTTTTTTTGGGGGTTAAAAGCATCACTAATAAGAGAGCAGATCCACTTAAAACCCCATAGCTCACAATCATGAATCATAAAAAGAAGTGGATTTCCATGCATCGAGACTTGAGATGTATGCAAAAGTCTTCCCCAACCCACTTGAAGCAATTTCCAAATTTACCAGCCCTAATTTTCTTTCTCAGTGTTTGACTATGTTGTTTCAAATTCAAAAACTGGTCAACTAAGGTACATATCAGTCCAAATTTTTCTCCTCATCTTGAATATAAATCCAGTTTATGCTTCTTCACAATTAAAAGAGCAAAATGATTCTCACATTAATGGCATAACTCAAATAATAACCAAATAATAAAAATTCTTTTTAGTTTAAACGTAAATTCTGGATAATTCATGTAAGAAACAAAAATATAGAAGAATCATCTATATTAATAATGCCTTTAAGACACCTGTTATAGAAAGAAGAAGAGAAGATAGTCCCCACTGTTGCACCAAACCAAAAATGTTGCACTCAGCGCTGCTTATAAGCTTTCTGAAAAGGAAACAAAAGTCATGTATTTAGAAGATAGAAGTTGACACTTGAATTAGTTGCACGAACTGCTAGAGACAAAGGGAATTCACTTTTCTTATGTCTTCTTTGTTTAATTAATGCATTGTTAGTTGCAGTTTGATTGTTGGAATTTTTTCTTTAAAATACTGATGAATAAACAAGTAGACCAATACACAATTCCACACAAAAAAATGTTTGTGGGTAGTTTTGACAGAAATAAATTGTAGAAGTTATAAATTGTATAGTAAAAAAAATATCAAAAAGGTCATCTATTCTAAACAAACACTCATATATATATATATAGTAATGGACGCAGAAAAAATTTCACGGGAGTCACCATTTTTATTTTCGCATGATGAAACTGATTTTGAAAACATGTATGAAAAATGCATGAATGACATAGAAAATAGTCTAGGAGAATTTGAAAATATCTATGATGAGTCCATGAGAAATGCAATAACACCGCTATGCTTGTTTTTACAATAGAACTTCATGCACGGACCGAGCGGGGTCACGAGACCCGGCCAAACTCGCCTCGGTCTATCCCTAATATATATATATATATAAACACTCTCATATATAATAAATCTTGTAATAATCTCTTTTCTCTATAATTAAACAAATGTAATTTGTTTGATAAAAAAATGAATATTCCTTACTGCTTACAAAAGTTGATGGATGTCGAAACTAACAAATTAAATTTCTACTTTGAGCTTAAATAAGTAATAATTAAAGACAATGATAAACATAGTCGAATTCGTAGAGACTGGTAAAAATTCTATCTAATTTCAAAAAGAACATTTAAATTAAAAATATAATTTCGTTGAAAAGCATGCAAACAGAGCAATTAAACAAAACAATTAAATAAACCAAGAATTTAGAATTATCAAAGAAGAAATCAATATCACGAAAGTCTAGTCAAGGTACATCTCCGTCTCACTTTATTGATTGATCACAAGTAACGAAAAATAAATTAATACTATTTATACATGCAAGTTATAGGTACAAGTGAATTACTCAGTAATCAATATTTAGTTATTGATTTGGTAGTTTCGGGATTCCTGCAAACTACTTTCATAACCAACAAATAATTCTTAGGATGCCCTACATAATTCAATTTATTGGTTGCATTAAGAATTATAAAGACTCAACCCAAACTAACAAACTCAAAAGTCGCAATTTATTTAAACAAGATTATTCTATTCTACTAATGACAGTCGAAGTCCGTTATCACAACAACAACATTAATTTACCATCTATGTTAGACAAGCAATTTCGGATCTATGAATTTAATTGGCAATATATTATCCTATCAATCAATTCAATCGGCCGTTATCAAATCAATTAACAAAATAATAATAAATCATTCAAGAACGAAAATAGATTATATGCATAAACAATAAAAAACAATTAAAATTGAACCTCATAATTAATTTAAGGTACCTTGACTAAAAAAGAAATTAGTTTCTCATAATGTTCTTCCTTCGCGACACTCACGTTTCTGCCTCTTCCAGTTGTCTAAAATATCCTTGGCACGTGATCTATTTAAAGTCTATCAGTGCATCACATGCTGAACTCACGCTTCCATCATGTCAATGCCTTTCAATGATCATCATAATCAAGCGTAAATATGTTCTAAATCCATCCACTTTTATCCAAATCAACCCCTGAACAACATTGAACATAAAATAACATAAAATACAAGAATATAGAAGACAATGTATGTGAAACAATAGTAAAATGTCAATACAAAAATGTATAAAATGCATACTAATAAAAGTTAAGGTACATTGGCCAAATTTAAAGCGTCTTAATTTGCTGTGAATTTGACCATACATGTTAGGTGCACTCGTAGCTACTTGTCAGATGTATTTTCACATGAATGCTTTGGCAGCACCTCGCTTTGGAGAGATCCCGTTTTAATTCATAGATCCATTTGTAATGTTTTCACGTCCTATATACTCCTTGGAATAGGAAAAACATAGCATTCCATGTTTCTTTTTTTTTTTTTTGCTTGGAAATAATATTCCATATTGACAGAGATATTTGATGGTTGATTTCAAAAATATTACCAGCTAGCTACTGTTTGTTTTCATTTCCTTCCAAAAGAAAACGTTGTTGATACTTCAGAATACTCAAGTTTTGACCATTCTTCTCAAAAAGATTAATCATAATGTGCTAGCTAGTTTCACCGTTTACAAGGCCAATAATGGGCTAGGCGCCAGCGGATTACTTGCTTACCCTAACAATCTAATAATTCATTTAATTTATGTTAATTACTTTGTTGAAGAGAGCAGCTACTACAATTTTTTTTTAGTATAATCCTGTGAAGAATAAATTTTAACTCCCTAAACATAGAGAACGGGTCTATCATAAAATTTAAGTATTTAAAATTATCTTCAACAAAGAATCGAGAATTCTAGATAAAATATGTTCGATTAAAAAAAGAGAATTCCAAATATCAATTGGAACAAATAAACTGACTTATCAAATGAAAGGTTTTGATTAACTTTTGGATTTTGCCGTATGTACGTGGGAGTTGAATTAACGAGCGAATTTGCCATCTTATTCAATTTTTAGAATGTTTATTGCCATTTGAGAGATCTTTAAATTTTTTTAAAAAAAGTTTAGAGATGCACTTAATGACATAGATCTTAAACCATCTCACCCATATGAAATTTTGAATAATTACTTGGATGTATGGTGAAAACCAAACTGAGAAGGAAGAAGTGACAAGATGTGAAAGGAAGGGTTTCAAACAGAAAAACTTGGCACAAGTTACACCAGAAAGGAAAATTTCGCCGCATTTAAACCAACTGGCAGAGTTACTATTCTTAAATATTGAACGTCCCAATGATTCAATCATGCCTCTGACAACAACAACTGCTCTGTACGTCTCAATGGGAAAGAAGAGACTTAAGCATGGCTGTGCCCTGTGACTGTGAGAGAACAAAGTCAATATCATCAGTGTTCTAGCTTCAACATGGGGATCTGATCAAAACTTTTCAAATTGTGAAATTAATTGGGTGTGGTTGGAGGTAGATTTGAGGCAGTAAATGATGGTCTACTATATATTGTTGAAGCTGGTGGTGTGTGCTTAATGCATACATCGCTAGCTAGCACACAAAAATAGTCACCAGGTCAGCGCGGGTCGTCAAAGACCGATGAGTGTGACTCATCAATCGACAAAACCGAAGGATACAACTTTTTTTTTGGATAAATAGGATAGAATATTGTTACTTCATTTCTCCTTTTTGTGGTCGTCTTTTATTGTTTTAGGTATTTTGAACGAACTTTAATTGTTGGCGGCACCATTAAGGTATTGACCACACTTAAATTAATTTTCGTTCGAGTTGAAATTGTCTCTTTTGGAAAAAAAATATTAGATCTATATTTTAAATAACTGCATATATAATAGAGGTTCGAACTCACGACTTTACTTAAACTAGAAGAGATTTATACCATCTCAAATGTGCCTTAAAGTTGTCTTGTTTTTTCTTTAAGTGGGGTTAATGCAACATCAGTGATTGTTTTTGGTAAATTAAATAGAAGTCATAAAGAAAACTAAATAGGAGTAATTACATATTAGTATATTAATAGATTATATAATGAAAAATAAAGAGAATGAGGTTAAAATAATTTTTTAAAATTGAATATACATGAATCAATAGTAGTGTATAAAATAAATAAAAAATGCTAAAAAATAAACACCGTGGTTTTTTTTTTCCTTTCAATCGATATCTGCTTTTTTCGCCTCTTTGGGAGATTAGTGAGGTTAAATTGTTGACATTAGATGGCTAATTGTTTTAGAAGAAAAAGGTGAAAGGGATGCAAGATTATGATAATCGGAGAAGATTGACCTATATGGTTTACCTTTTAATGGCAAAATTAACATGGACAAATAGGTCAAAAAAACATGTTTGAATGTGGTGGGCAGGAGCGGAATGGACCTCGGATTCCACACTCATTAAATTAATGTAGCAGTAGGTTGAAGAAATAGTATAGTTTGGCTCTTATATCTCCAAATTTATTTCCCTTCTTTTACCTGAAAATAATTTTCACTTGCTTCTTTTCTAATTCAAGATTATTGCCTTTTAAGTCTACATTCAATTTGTCCGTCAACAATAAAATCATGCTTTTAGTGACCATCATATCTATCAAACAAACACAAGCATTGCGTCAACAATTTGTTGATCACAATCAATTGCGAACCCAAGTCAAACCAGCTTCTAACCATTTTCTTTCTGCATATAATGACCACTTTGTCTATGCCAATTTGGATTACATCATGGCTAGGAAATTACAACGACGCATCAGGTGTATAAATCCCCACAATAATTACTATCTTCATTATTTTTTTATTCCTTTATTTTGAAGATAATTCAATAATATTAACGGTGATGTTTCTTTCAAGTATACGGGGGGAAAAAAATCTTATAATGAGTTATCAAGTGTGTTCATAAAGTGAAATTACATAGCTATTAAAGGGCAATTGTGAACTATTTACCTCAAATTCAAGATTCAAGCATAGTTCATTTGGAAAATATATCACTATTTAAGCATATTAATAAAATTGTGAACAGATCGTTATTATTTTTTATTATCTAATTTATATAATTAATTGATCAATCTACAACCTACAAATTTATTGTTCTTAATCCATAATTAGCAGATACTCCCAGTAGAATTTAAAAGTATATGTTTGCTTAGCTTGAAAAACAATTTTCTATTTCTTATCTTATTCTTTTTTTAAAAAAATTAGAAAATACTAATGTAAACACATTTTAAATAAAAAATTATTTTTTCATATTAAATAAATAAAAACTCATCATTTTAAACAATCTTTTTACGGCTCGTTCGACAATGTAGCATATAACATATATTATTTTCTAATGATCGGTGAAAATGAATAATAAAAAATAGAGATGTGACACGTTTTTTAATAAAAATAATTATACATAATATATTATATGTTAAAAAATATATTACATTCTACCGATGTTGAACAAGTCTATTTTTGTTGTTTTTATTTTTTAAATTTTTAGAGAATTTTTGGAAAATCATCTACACTACATAAGGCCACATTAATGACCCCTTTCAAGTTTCAAGTAATTAAGACAATGAATGTCATGGTAACTATTACACGCCGTATTTGGTAATTAAGTGTTGTGTGATCAGTAAGCACCCGATGGGGGCTGATTTCCATTTCACAACCGTTACACTGAGTTTCACTAGAGTGACTGACTCACTTGGGTGGGTTGAAGTGAATGCCAATGACGAGTCATTAAACCCCATCCTAATCAAACGGCTCTCTCCTCACTAATCAAAACCAAGCTCCGAGGGGGATAACAGTGAACGGTCCAGATTGATGATGACAGATGGCCCCCTTACACCTATACTTAACATAATAATAAGTTACTACTTAAGAGAGACAGAAGCCTATACTTAACACAACACAAAGAAAGCTGCTTTTAATCTGAAACTGAGATTTCTCTTCAAATAAAAAATAAAAAATCTGAAACTGATTTTGCTCTTGTTTTGTCCCTATTTGATCGGTCAGTGAACACCATTTTCTTCTTTTTTTTTTTGAAATCCATTTTCTTTTCTTTTTTGGCCTTCAAAATCAACCGTAGGTTTCTTCCAGAGAGAGAGAGAGATGAGGGGGTTGTGTTTGGCGTCAAAAACGAGGGGGGAAGAGTGAGTGAAAAGGTTGGATTTAGGAAGGCAAGAAAAGAAAAGACAGTGAGGTGAGGAGTTGGATTTTTCATCAGTAACGATGGAAGAGGAGGAATAACTATGATGATTTCCTTTGATCCTTCGGAATGAACCATCTAATCTGATTTTTATTTTTATCTTTTTGGCTCTGAAACCACACCCACATCATCCCCTTTTCAATTAATTACACCCATCACCACCTCCTCTCTAATTCTTCTCTCTCTCTCTCTCTCCCTCATTAACTGTGCTGCGAGTCCTCTCTTGTTTAAATAGAGCCCCCTCCTATCTCTCTTCCCCGTTACTTCAATACCTCTATTGTGTCTTTTGATTGCTATTTTCATGTCTGATGGTGAGTGAATGCAAGGAGGCGCCGAGCTTTCATGTTGGTTTATCAAAGGGTTACTTACAGAGATTTTTGGCATTCTGTCCACCTCCTCTGCCACTCCAAAACCCTATTTCTTGGTTTTACAATCTGATACGAAGGTGGTGTGGAGGTGGGCATACTGCCAACTGAGCTCTGTTGGTCTCTCTTTGTGAAACCCTC